>PVQA01000548.1:0-37601 GCA_002980515.1 Fusarium burgessii | reverse complement strand
CCGTTGGCTTGATATGCTCCTGCGAGCGCGTGCTGTGATGCCAGTCGGTCTGGGTGACTCTCTGCTAACGTTTTCTCTTCAATCGTAACCACATATTCTAGCAGTTCTACTGCCTCTGTTACCCGTCCGTCTACATGCAAGCACCGGCCAACCCAGTAACCTAGTTCACAAAGCTCTTTGCTCCAGTTATCCCCAGCACGTCTGAGCAGTTTGATGGCATGAGGCAGGTATTGCCGCCAAACGTCTCGGCTTTCCCACCTATCCGTCGGGAATACCTTGCTCAGACGCGCTATCGCTGCCTGGCATTGCTCTTTCTCCGAGTCATTCGTCGTAACCCAAGACCTTATTGCCAGGTGCACCAAACTATGCATATCAAATACTTCACTGGATCCTCGTCTGTCTAGAAATCTATAGCCGCATAACGTGCCAATCGCTCGAGTCAATTGTTGCTGTGATTCGCCCTTTGGTAGCATCGACTGAGGCACCGCCTTCGGTTCAACGTAAGCCAGAAACATCAAAATACGTAAGGCAAGCTCGTCAGCCATACGGATCTGGTTAAACGAGATGAACCAGGTAGTCGCCACGGGATCTTGAGACTGCTCATATCTTGTGTCGTCTTGGAACTCGGCGCTCAATAGTTCTATCTTATCACGATCTGTGTTCCCGAAGAGTTGTAGATACTCTGTAAGTGATATCTGGTTTTCGTTCATGTATGCAGCTGCTTGCGTGATGGCTAGTGGAAGGTGTTCCAGTAGCGTCAGGAGATGGTTCATAACTTTGTCGTCACTTGAAGACATTTCCCGGATCAATGCCTCCTTAAAATAGCTTCTCGCCTCATCTCGGTCCATTGCGGGTACGTCAAGAATGTTTCGCCCGGCAACCGATACTGCCACTTTTCGGTATCGCGTCGTAAACAGGATTCGTCCTTCGTCGCTCTGGGGGAGCGATCGATATATGCCGCTCTCTGCGCCTGCTGAGCCCATGACGGTTTGTGCTTCATCAGCATTGTCAACCACAAGAAGCCATTTGCCGGCATGTTTTGAGCTTAGGTACTGACGGACCGATTCAATCGCACTATCGCTGTCGCTGGTCGGGATGTCACAGGAATTTACGATCTGCATGCATACTTGTTCGAAGCTAGCATGGCTCAGCGCTGGCACCCAAAACACCGAGTAGTCCTGCTTCTTCTCCTTGACCCAGTAGGCGAGCTGCAGAGCAATCTGCGTTTTACCAATGCCTCCAAGGCCAACCAGAGCGACCTTTCGGCGCCCTTCTTGGAAGAGTAGACCCTGCAGCCTTGCAAGGACATCATCTCGGCCCACAAAGAGGTCATTTTTTAAAAAGGGAACTATAAAAGCAGTCTGCATATAACGCTCATTGACAGCGCGCGTAGAGTGGTTCTGGTGGGAGAAATTGCCACTCTGTAAAGAGTGGCTATTCCGGAAGTTTGCGGCTAGGCATGGAATATCTTCTATTGTAAGCAGTGGCCGTCTCTGGAAGCATGGTTTGGTATACCTTGGTTAAGTGAAGAAACCCAGAAGCCAAGAAAAGCTTTCGTACAGGCCGCCGCCGTAGCCGCCGCATATCGCTGCCAATCCTTATTTTTATGGCTGTCAGCATAGTCACAAGCGCCCTTGATCACGATGCATGGAAAACTATCCCAGACCCCAGCACCCTCCATCTCGAATGCAATAACGTCTTCCTGCGCAGCGATTCGGTCGCGGTCTTTGCCAGACTTCATGACTGAATTTCCGGAGGCCATCAAACCGAAGTGAACAGTAGGCGTAGGACGGACCCCAGCAGTCTCTAAGCGGCTTCGCAACACGAGCTCGCCGTTGCATCCGAGCTGCTCGCACGACTTCTGGCCCTCTGTATGACAGTACGATGCCTCGAACAGTCTGTCTTTCGTAACACCAGGATACTCAGCACGAAGCTCTGGTTCTTGACGAAGAACTTCAAGGTATTCTGATATCTTGGCGCTCAACTGTCGGCGATGCCGAAGTGATCTGAGTTTTGCCAGGACTCCTCGTATCTCCTGGTTCGGTCTGCCTAATGAGTCTAACAGCGTATCCTTACGGGCAAAACGGTCAGGCAGTTGCCGTCCAAAGTCGTACTGAACAATACCGTCACTGATGATGACATCTCCAAGCAGTATTTCGTCTTTGTTGTGTTTGAAAGGAACAACACCACAAACACCTACCACAAGGGCTAGTTTGATGGCTGGAAAACTCTTTCCGCAGTTGGAGGCTACGGAAGCCGCATTGGCTGTACCCATCCCTGGCATGTATGAGAGGACAACGTTGTGGCGGCCGACCACGCCCGTAGAGTAGGCATTGGGGTCGCCTGGCTCTTTGTCGAAAGGCGGATCCTCATCGTCCCAGTGATGGTCAAACAAAGCCTCGATAGCATCAGCCTCGAGAGGCAGAGCGCAGATGATAGCTATCTCGAAGCTATGACGGTCGTTAGGGCGGGATGGTCGGGGCGGTTGGGTTGACATAACAAGAGTGCCGCTCAGTTGACCGATTTCATCGGTCAAACCACAAGACTATTGTCAAGAGAGCGACCGGCTTCGACGAAGCACTCCAAGAGAACGTATGTCGGAATAAGCACAAAAAAAGGTGGAGATATCTGCGATAGAGAATAGAATTGTATAACCGAAGAAGTGAAACACGATAATGGGGAATTGAAAACCGAGAATTGGATGAGTCTCTACGATCGCCCGCCGGCGGTAGATTGGCTATGGTAGATTGATTTGGAACGGAAAAGAAATCGAAGGCAACCGACAATGATCGGGGAAAGGGTCAAACCCCAACCCCAAGGCACATTTCCTTTGCTCGTGACTATGGATTATCCTTGTCGAGAGCAAGTCCGCCACCAATCATACCGCTTGAGACCCCGGCAACAACAGTCACCTACTTTCAAGGCTGATTCACCAGAATCTAAAAATAATACAGGTGGTCCTAGGGTAAGTGGAGGTTTGGACACTGCATCGCCTTTGTTCCTGCTGACTCTTCGTGCGTTGTTGAGACTTGGACTTGAAAGTGAGGAAAGAAGCATAAAATACTGGAGGTTTCTTGGCTACGCATTAATGTAACACATGGTCGGATGGAAGCATTTGATGATTCTCGCTATAAAGTATATCTCAACGAAATGTCGTATTAGAGAAACAGTCCCCCTGCAAGATCACGAGCCATTTTAGGTCCTCCTTAAACGAATAGTCCAACTAGCGCACGGCCCGCTCCTAGCGTCATTTGACGATAATCATAGATCGATAATCATAGATCACAAGTAGCAGATTCTATTATAACCCAGGGATGGGGGGCTGCAGCTAAAACGTAGCACATGAAGACGATAAAGTTACATTCACCAGGTCTTGTCGAGATGATGTGATGCATCTGATCTAGACGTGAGCTTAGTAAAGAACTCTTCTATTGGGTTGAAGTCGGATGAGTAAGGTGATAAGTACTAGAGCTTGATGCTAACGTCTTTATACATCTACTCAATCACAGGTGATTGATGACAGGATGCATTATCCATTACAAGGACCGAGTTTAGCTCGGGCCACTTACCGCAGTAATGCAACAGCTGCTCGATAAACTTTTTAAACTTTACACTATCTGTACTGCTAGGGAAGATATTATAATGCAGAATTCCCTCTTGCGTATAAGCTGGTAGGATCTGGACCTTTGGTTACGATGGAAACGGTCGATCTGAACTGGCGTTACGCCTTTTGGAGCCCATCCAAATCGTCCTCGCCCTACGCGTCTATCACACCTAGACTCGTCAATGTATACGAGCTGGTATGACCGATAGAACGATAGCTTGTAGAAATAGTAGTCGCGGAGATCGGCGTTGCGTCCCTTTGCGACACGTCATGCCGTCTTTCTCGTCCATCGTACTGACCTCAAAGATCGGCCGATGTTGGGGGCAGGAATAGTAATCTCAAACTCTTTCTCGAGGAACTCGACTATGTCGTCGCGATACATATTAGGTTTCATAGCGAGGCGGTCGAGTAAGGCAGTCAGTATGGGAGGACTCAATAATCGATGTCGGCCGATACCGTTCGGAGGGGCTTTGGTCGAGCCATAGCATCCTCGCCAGCTACAAATATGCTGTCGTCGCCCGTACCGCCAACTGCAGGGCAAGCTCGGTCCGGCGGATTCGGGCTAACATGGGATTCTAATGTGGCCGATGATATTGGATGGACTCGGTTTCTGGTTATGCTGACCAGCTGGCGAGGCGTGGGATATAGGGGAGAGGCATGGCGCCGTCCTCTTTGTGATGCAGGCAGAAGTGGCCGCGTCACAAAGAGATTATGGACCTATAATTCTGGAGATATTTGGCTGCCCTCGTCTTTTAGAAAATGAAGAATAACTTTTCTAACTTACGTTATAAAAGAAAACAACACGAGTAGAGTTATGCTCAATCTATTTTAGTATTGTTCTTATACGGTTGAAGAGCCGCACTGGGCATCTAATTCATTTTATTGAGGCCGTGAGGTCCTGAGGTCAGCTTCTGGATACTCTCGAAACAGTACTGTAGCGTCTATTTCTGGACGTTGTAAGGAAAGTCAGTAACTGAAGGTAATAAACTAATGGATTGATGGCAATCTGCTGTGAAGCCGCATTACGCTTTTTTAAATCTGCACGTAAGCTGTCAGCAAAAGTATATGAATACAGTATCAATAGTTATACAATACTGTATAAGCCATACCCCCTCATCAAAAACGTCCGTGCGGTATAAATTAAAGAGTGTCAAAAATGGACAACCGATTTCAATCTTTACTGTAAAGGACCTGGGGTCGAGACTGAGATCAATTGAATCACGTGGTGAGGCATGTGACGCACCCGAACTTTGCGAACGAAATCGGCAGTGAAATTAGTGAAAAAAACAGTGGTGTAAACTGGGGATATTATTATTATAAAAAAAAAAAAAAACTTCTTTATATTAAATAACCCTAAAATGTATTAAATTTACTATTGAGAGATGTAGCACTTTATTTCACTCACGACCACGTTCTATGCAACCTGCTAACAATAATCCGAACACGGCTTAGTTTATCTACAGTTAGGAACCAACCCGTTACAACCTCTCGTCTACACCCTGCAGAGACGACCATTCTGGGTAGGCACACCAGGAACTTGGTCCGTAACATACCATCTCTCGCTACCAACACCCTGGAGCGCATAGAACAGACCATCAGGATCGACCTTGTCCTTAATGGTAAGAAGCTTCTGATACTTAGCAGCACCATAGAAGGACTGCTGGAAGTTAGGCTCAGTTACATCAGCCTCGGATGCATATGCGCCACCGTTAGGTGTCACGTCTCTCCACGGCTTCATCCAATCATTTGTCAACTTCTTGCTCTTCTCAGCAATAACATCCCATGAGCTCCCCTCGGGGAAGTCAATAACAGATATGGCCCACATGGCAGCATCTCGCCATGCAGGGTTAACAGCATTATCTGGGTAAGGGCCTGGTCCTCCAGTAATACCGAAGCCAATGATCTGTCCACCCTTATCGGAAAGGCTCTTAAGTGCATTGAAGGTCTTGTCAAACTTGACCGGGTCCACGAGGTTCTCACTAAAGAACGGAACAGTTAGCTACAATCAACGCAACAATATAAGGGTAGTCCTTACGTAGGGAAGAGACGTCCAGCAGTCTTGGTCTTGGCACCACCAACAGCCTCACGAGGGAAACCAGCCGACCAAGCTCCATAGTAACTATCATGCTCAGACTCGACAACATCGAATTCAATACCCAGGTCCTTCCAGGTCTCGAAAAGAGGTGCAGTCAAAGCTTTCAACTCAGTAAGAGTATGGTTAGGTGCAAACCAAGGGAAGACGGAAAAGATCAATGCATCGCCTGCTCCATGAAAGACACCCCAGTACTGGTAGTTACCAGCATTATTAAAAAGGGGAATAGCCGTCCAGTAAGCTCTTACAGCCTTCCAGAATGTGTCATAAGAGACCGTCTCACTGGTGCCAAAAGAGAATGTCATGACCGAAGCATTGATCTTAGGGAATACCTTGACGGTGTATGAAGTCACAACACCATATGTGCTTCCACCACCACCGCTAAGGGCCCAGAATAGGTCGGTGTTCTCTTGCTGGTTGGCAGTAACAAATTGGCCATCGGCAGTTACGACGTCGATGCTGAGGATCTATGTCGCGTCAGTGTATTATCCAAGTCTATGCCAATGTTCTTACCTGATCGGCACCCATTCCGTAGAGAGGGGACATAGGGGAATGTCCACCACCAGCGAGATATCCTCCAGCAAAGCCCACACTCATACCTTCACCCCCAACAGCAGTGACACCATAATTATCAGCCGCCTTATAAAGCTCGGAGCCAAGAACACCAGCTCCAACCTTAAGGGCAGGTCCACTGTAAGACTTGGTCTTATAGTTCTTAAAGAACTGGATACCCTTAAAGCGATGGGTCCAGATCGACAAGGCACCGGCACCAGCAGACCGCCCATTAAAGTCGTGGCCAGTGTTCTTAATAACCAGTCGCATGTTAAGCGACCGGGCAAGGTTAACAGCCAATTGTAAATTGGCAACGTTCTGCGCATCGACGACGTAGGAAGGGTATCCACCAAGGGTGCAATTACCTTCAACCTTCTCGCCCGGTTGACATGTGCGACCTTGGTATAGGGGCCACATCACTGAGGTTGGGTCGGCGATACTTGACAATGTTAGCTACATAATAGGGGATTATGTGGCTGACTTACTGGAGAGAAGAGTTGGACCAATTGTCAACGACATACTGGCATCGGGCCTGATCGTAAACACCAAGGTTGTCGTAGCATGACGCTGCGATAGGAACAGTCTTGATAAGAGCGCCACCAGTAATCAAGTCAAGCAACTTCCAGACAGGCTCCTTCGGCCAGAGAAAGTCTCCAGGGAAAGTCTTGCATCTCTTTGCAGTACGAGAACTTAGACTTCGACGTTTGGATGCATTCTCAGGGTAGAAAAGTGAGGCATGATCGGGATCGATGTCATCAATCTTGGGAAGCGAGGCGTCCGTGAGCTGAAATCTCTCCTCAGCCAGGTAATCACCCTTGACAGTCTCGCCAACTTCATTGGTCTGCTCCGAGTCAGCAGCGTAAGCTGTGCCGCTCTGAGAGACCAGGAGGGCGAGAAGGCTGCCCAAGACGCTGCTAGTTATCTGCATGACGCAGTTGTTTTGGGTGCACGAGGAACAGCCGAAGATCGATAGGAGGAAGGTGACAGTATGCAAGTGACCACACGAAATAGTGCTTGACTCGACTGGAACTCAAAATGTGATAAGGTGAGTTATATGTATGAGAATAAAGTGGAAGAGAAATGTCGTTATGCATGCCGGCTTTGTCAACGCATCATAATCTCCTTTAGCATGTCTCGGTAATGCAACATTCAGTTGGATCAAGGCTTCAAGGGTGAAGAAATGCTCTATCTAGGGTCTTGCATTGCAATACTTTCCAGAGCTACTGATTCTCACCGTTGTTAGGCTCATGTGCTTATGTAGCTGGGGTGAAAGAACCCTGAGCTGGATATCTCGGCACGCAGAAACCCCTGCGTTATGCCGATTGTCCAATGCATCGGTTTTGTCTCCATCGGAACGTGAGCCCGAGACGAGGAGGTGCGATAAGAACCTAGCCGTTCCCGAGAAATTGCATTTAGGAATACTAACTTCTTATAGAACTTATAATAGTCTTAGTACAGGGTTTATAAGTTATATCCTGAGATGAATTAGAGTTCAAAATTTCATCTCATAGTTTAATCTATCTTAAAGTTAATCTTATAGATAGAAGGTTTATCGCCCAGACATTGGTTGAACCCTGAAGCCTGAGCGCCGATTAACTCCCTTGAGAGATTTAGTGCTCAAACTTTCAGAGTGTTTGGTTGTAATTGTGATGTCAAGCAGCCAAGACCCTAGAATCTCATCGCTTGGCGCGGCTAAAGTAGATCAGGGATCTAAAGATGAAATCCTGGAGCCGGCCGCCCGTTGAAGACATCGGCTAAAGAGGTGGTGGAGAAACAGCCATACCCGGGATTGCCGGGACACCGAAGATGGGTATGGGCCCGAGTCAGTAGTTCTAGAGTCAACAAGTGCGATGTTGTTTTGACTTTTGTTCTGTCGCCATTAGCTTCGAGCTGAATGCTCGTAAGAGCTAACGATTCGAGTTTTTAATTACATGACGGGGGAAAATACAAGAAAGGACTCACTCCGCGCCACAACAAAGGCCGAGAATCTTTTCCCTGTTCCGGATGAATTCCCCTGATGCAAGATGCGAGTCGGTTCCCCACGAAACAGGGTTTGCCCCTATCCCGGTTCCAGCTGTGGCTGCAGCTGGGGTCGCTAAAAGAACACTAGACCAGACAAGCAAAAGTCCAAGCCTGTAAAATCCCTGCAATGACCGACTAGGGCTTACTGTGGTCGAATTAACGTAGCCGGTTGTTTGATTTAGAGTTTGACCGTTGTTGATGATGAAGCAGACCCTTGGTATAGCGCTATGTCACTGCCGGTGTGGAAGCCGTTTAGAATGCCAAATTACTCGCGAGGTGGCTTCCACGCACTTGTTATATCAACTTATATAGTAATTCCCACGGCTGATGATATCCTTCTTTCAAGTAGTTTACCTGTGAGGCTTCTAAAATGGACCAAAATAACAGCGGCATAGCTGCCAACATGGTCGTCCGACGTGGTTATGTGCCGCTCTCGGAAATACCAACAACAGCAACACAGCAAACTGCAATTGCGATTATTTTTTTCATGACATCTCTTGCTTTTGTTACTTGGAGTACCCGCATGTACTCCAGGTTTAGTAAGAAACAAATTGGTATCGGTGAGTTCGTGACAATGCTGCATGTATGCGGCCTCACGTGAGATCTGTTGGTCTGACTGACTTGCTATAGATGACTGGTTCGTCACCGTCGCGATGGTAAGGTAACCGCGCTGATGAGATTGACCTGATAACTGATCAACATAGATGCTATCTATTGGCCTACATGTTCCATATTACTATTGTGAGTGCTGTATGCAACACATCTTTAAGACCGGGCACTCATCCTTGATAGTCCTCAGATACGACTACGTCGGCTTCCATACCAAAGATGTTCCAAAGTCATATAACATCGAGCCTGTTTTATTTTATAACTGGATAATGCAGGTCCTTTACAACCCTATCCTGGCTCTTGTCAAGTCATCAGTTCTTTTCTTCCTTCTTCGCCTTGGAGGCCATAATCGCAATATTAGATGGACTATCTACGGCTTAAACGCGTTTAATGTCGCACTAATGATTGCGATTTTCTTAACTGTGGTATTCCAAACCATTCCTATTAACGCTTTCTGGGACCTATCTATAAAGCCAGAACGTCAGATTGATGGGCCAGCGTTCTATGTTTCATCAGCCATTATTACAATTGTTACAGATTTTCTTGTTCTTTTGCTTCCATTTTGGATTTTCCTAGGTCTCAAGATGCGGATTGCTGCAAAGCTGGGTTTGATCGTGGTATTTGTTATGGGTGGCGTGTGAGTACTTGGCTAGCAGCTGATTTGCAATTTGCTAACTCCTTGGTTAGAGTAACAATTGTCGCTATTCTTCGTGTCATCGAACTGTATAAGAAGTTTTACGTTAAAGGATACGACTCAAGACACTCGCTTGGTGACACTCTGAGCAGTATTGAAGTCAATCTCGCCATTATCGCTTGTTGTGGCCCAGCTCTGCGTCCACTGTTTCGCAGAATGTTTCCTCGTCTATTTTCCGGGAAAAGTTCTAATGACACTGGAAAATATAATACGCCAAGTCGCTATGGAAATAGTACAGCTGGAGTTACATCGTTTCATCTTAAGGATATGCATCGAAGTAAAACACAGACTGAGATTCGTGGATACTCACCTAATGGAAGCGAAGAGGAGATTATGACATATAATGGCATTCTCCGGACGACTGCTGTAAGTTGACCTTACAAACATCGATTTTTATAGTCTGTTTACTGACTGTACAGGTGGATGTCAAATATAGCGAGGCACATTCGATAGACCGAGACACTGACAGGGAGCTGGAAGTCGTGAGAGGTCCTGTATCACCTTGAATAGCAGGAGGTGAATAGCAGGAGGGAAAAAGCCCAAAGGCTGGGCAGTCAGAGCATCACAAGGTATATATAGATAGCAACCGACATATAACTGTATTTCTTATTACGCATCAAAGAACTGAAGGCCTGATCAGCAATCCATGGGTTCTTTAACTATTAATATTGTATCTGACTAAATTACGTGGTAAGGTGGTTTGGCGTGTGAGATGGAAGAAAGTGCAACGTCGAATTGTCGCACTACAACAAAGTCCAAGCAGCCTATCCTGTTAAAAGCCTAAATGGATACTATCCTACAGGCTGTTGAGGCTTACATTTGTAAAACGTACCGCAATAGAGATGTCGCCGGCCCGGGGATTGATCCGGCCGAGCAACAGATGTTGTGGCACATTTGCTGTCACACGCAGATCCTATGTCGGGCACTTGAGCCTTAGTCATATTTCGCTGTAACATCTTAATGGACTCATCTCTGCTCATATCTCCACCTATCACGGAAACATTGCTCGGAGGAGTATGTCCAGCCGCACGGCGATTTGGTGATTCCTTGTCGTGAACATAATGGAACCCTCCCGATTGAAAGGTAAATACTTGGTGAATAATGCGTGTTTAGCATTGCCAAAAAAAAGAAGCTGTGCATCATCGCATTGTCGATAATAAGAATACAGCTGCAAGCACTTTCACTCAAGGCGGCCTTCACAGGTGACCTAATATCTGCACTATCCTCTTCGATGCCATGTACATTGAGCTGCCGGTCGATCATACGGTAAGCGCTCTCAAAACTGATGGCATCTAGCGCCAGAACCCAGAAGACTGAGTAGTCCGGGTTCTCATCACGAACTCGAAACACTGCTTCTAGCGTGATCTGTGTCTTGTCAACCCCGCCGAGGCCTTCGATAGCTATCCTTTGGCAATCGCCCTGGTCCGTGCTAGGCGGGATCGTCTTAAGAGCTGCAAAAGAATTGACTCACGTCCAACGAATTCTTTATTTCGCCCAAAGGGAACTATCAAGTGACGTTCCTGCGAAGCTTGAATGGTATCGCCTTGATTGTATGGCTCGAAGTCGATGTTGTGGCACTTGGGTGTACAGCCGGGCCTACCCATTATGGCCGAGTGTTGCCGCTGATCATTAAATAATTATTGATATGCACGGGGTGCGAATAGCCGTTATATCGCTCCCAAGACCACTGCACGAACTTACGAGTATTAGGCGCATTGTGAGTTTTTGAATGCGCTTCGTCAATGGGTAGTACCCCTAGCAACTCCTTTGCGTATGCAACCGCATCTGCTGTGGCATATTTCTGCCATTCCTTATTCTTATGGGAGTTTGAGTAGTTACAGGTTCCCCTTACCGGTTGGCAACGGAGAACATCCATTATGCCGGCACCTCTATTTCGGAATATATAACGTCTAGCTGCTAAGTAATATTTATCCTACTAAGTGCCATTCATTATGACTTAGTTTCCTCAGGTGATTGTACTCTATGGTTTGTTCCGTACTGGGCTGCTGGCAAGCATGCAATGATGATGTTGTGGTGCTCTATACTGCCGAGCGTATAGACATTGGTATCATTCGAAAACCTTAGCAGGTCTTCGTGAACTTCGTCTCATATGGCGCAAGCCGCCGCTAGCTCTAGACGAAGCGCGTAGATCAAGGCGATGGTATACTGATTACGTGAACTAAGCGACCTGTTTTATGACTTGTAATCTCACTGCTCCGGTTCTTATGAGAAACCCTTTGTCGTTTTGGGGGGGTGAGAGAAGCATGTCTCAAGCATAGTCTTTGTGCAAAGGCTGTCGCCTACTTTCCTTGACAAGATACCTATTTCGTTATAATTCACAGACACGACGCGTGTAATCAATCTTTGGTAGGGGTAGATACCGCGGGAAGGCTAGACTGTGAGGTGTTCGAGGAAAGGCTATAATCCAAATAGCATTTTTTGACTGATCCGTATATAGCGAGGGAAGAAGGGTGTAGAGGTAGAGGGTAGAGATGACTGAGCACGCATCAGGCATTTATAAGTGGTCTTGATGTCAGCCACATGCACGCATTGTCGCCACTAGTTGGTAACCGCTGCCTCGGGTTGGTTGCACATACCTCTCAAACACTAGGGTAGAAACGATGAGCGACAGCATCCCCATACCCAGACATTATAATCTCCGTCAAACTACCATCCTCCAGCACAACAATCTATTCCTTGATTCTTCGCAGACTAGCGGGCAGAATATGTGAAGGATAACGACTGTTGGTCCCCACACAGACGAAAGTGATAACTAGAAGAGGCTGAGAGGTAGATCGATGATTTGTTGTCGCTTTTCGTGATTTCGCTCCTTTTCGATATCACCATGGGCCATACGAATATGCGAGTTCCGCCTTCAATGCTACCAAACTCATTTTTATTTTCAAGGAAGGGCCAGTAATGTTTGCTTTGAGATATGTAAGTCGACAGGAGTACCCGGAGAGGTCGGCCATGGTCCGTATCTAGCTATAAGGCTCAACTGGTCGCTCTGTGCTCAGGTTAACAGTTGCATGAAAACCACCGTGAATCATCTTGCCACTGTATCTATAATGTAAACAGTTTGACGTTGGAATTTGCATATCGTGGGGAAATGAGTCTTGGATAAAAAGCTTTCGGTTTCTACTGGATCCCTCCATTAGTTCTGGATCTGACATGGAGAGGTTGAAGTCACCGCCTGGTATTTTCAAGCTTTTCGCTTATTCACCTGGTTTTGTACGATGTTGTATCAATCCCCCTCTGACCTCACCCGAAGCCTTCACTCACACCAAAATCTTGGCACGGGCCAGATTGGTTGATATAAACACAACGCTGGGAGATACAGTTCGCGCTTTGGGTTGTACTCAGCACTTGACACCTAATATGACTCGATGTGACTACTACCGAAGTGTTTACACCATTGGCTCTCTACACCCGTTAGTTTAATCCTCAGCCTTGAGCTCCCCAACAATCTACTGTCAGCTTATATAGAGACAGTGCACAAGCTTTATCAACTCCCGAACTTTCCACAACTCATTTCACATCTCGAAGTTTGGATGTAGAGCTTGAACCTGTGGCTGCATTGGCTGTTGAAATAAGTACCACATGTATAAATTAAACATATAAGCCCAGGTATTTAAGAAGATGCCAAGAGTTAGAGGATTCATACAACTGAGTGGTGAGTATATCATTTACTTGAGATTTACTTCCTTAGGCCCAGGTACTGTCCAGGGGGTCAGCAAGAGAGCTCATATGCAAGACAGACTTAGAGACCATAGGAAAATGTGGCGATGGCTTTTGCTCTACTTCAAACTGAATCATCCTGACGTTGAGTCCAGCCCAACGTCCAATTCAGCAGTGTGGCATTGGAAAGACTTGGGGATTGCTGGAAGTGTCCAGCTCACTCATTGTAGCATCTCCAAGATAGTCCATAATGGAGCTATACGAGTTCATTGACCAAAGTTCCCACAAACATCGCTCACATCTGATACAGACCCCAGAGCCGCACGAACACCAGTTTCGCCAGGAATAATCCATCCTGATCGAAGAGACATCGTCTCTTGCGACAAGGGATTTGGCGAAGGTATCATGGCGGTTAGATAATACCCATCCTCTCGAAGTCATTGCAAGAGATGACGACTCCCCTCAAAAAAACTGATTACTTAAACGTGAGAGAGGTTTCAATGTCCACTGCGCGTTTGGGCAGTTGGCAAGATTGGTCTTGATGCTTATACTTAGGGCGCTATCGAAGCATATGGGTTGATATGATACAAGTAGTAGATGCCATGGCCGTGTTGTTGAGCAACGTGTATTGAGCCACGGCAAGACAGGGTTGAAAACATAATTCAGCGTGCAGTATACTCCATGGAATGCGAATATAGTTACATTTTGGTCTGGGTGCCAAGCTACCAAGCTGGCAATTCGGCTTCTTCCGATGTTGGGGTAGTTTGGGGGTTGGGGGATCTTCAGACATGAGCGAATGACTGAGGAGCTTGGAGAGTGGTGTCATTATGTCTATTGGCCGATTTGCGAGGAAAGGTATCATTGCCTCCATCCCCGCAATTTAAACGACGTCGTGGGGTGACTAACGCGTGGTTCAAAGATGTAATGTGATGCTGAGTTGTGCCTGTGGATCTCATCTGAACAGTAGCGAAATTATCCGATGTGGTTATTCCACCAATGGCAGGTTAATCGTGATAGCTATCAAGAGACGTGTATAATATAAAAACAATAGCTTGCCATTGATTAACCCCTTCTTTACAAATGCGAACATTACATATCTTATAAACTAATATGTTGTTCAATACGTTTCTTTCGGCGGCCGTGCTCTCTGCCCTGGTGTCATCAGTTGTTGGCACTTCATCTCATCATTTACCCAAGAGGCCTCAAATTGAAGCTGCCCCTTATGGTACAGGCAAAGCCTTTCCTCCTTCTCATCCACGATCTCGAAAGGACTTTTGTTATGTCAAGCCTGGCAAGGGTAAGGACGTCGATGATGCCCCTCGCATGTTGAAAGCATTCAAGAAGTGCAACAAAGGAGGTACAATCGTGCTTGACCAGAAGTACAACGTTGGCTCGCCACTTGATCTGACCTGGCTTGCCCATGTCGATGTCATCATTACCGGAGAGATTACTTTCAAGTCTGACCCATATTATTGGGCAGACAACAGCTTTAAATATGACTTCCAGAACATGTCTTCTTTCTGGAAGATTGGTGGCAAAGATATCCATATTTACGGAGACATGAAGAAGGGCGTGTCTTTGCTGGACGGCCAGGGACAAGCCTACTGGGAAGAGATGGCTCATAATAAGACAGTAAGTTACAACACATCTCAACGTCATTTGATACCGAGAAGATACTGAATCCTCTTTAGTTATTGAGACCCATTCTACTGACAATTGAGAATGCCCACGGTCTGACCATGTCGAACCTGCGAATGCGAAACCCGCCTAACGTAAGCTTCAATCACATCACGCATGTCTCTCTGCTCACATAAATCAGTGGTTCAACATCATCGTCAACAGCACAGATGTGTTGATTAGCGATCTGAACCTTGAAGCCAAGAGCCTCAACGGCGTCAAAATTGCCAACTCTGATGGGTGGGATACATATCGTTCCGACCGTGTCGTTATCCAAGACTCTGTCATCAACAATACCGACGGTAAGCCTATGCGCGATTTTCTTTATGCGTCTCCTAACAGTTGCAGATTGTGTCTCTTTCAAGCCAAATAGTACCAACGTGGTTGTTCAGAATCTCGTGTGCAATGGCTCTCATGGCATCAGCGTCGGCTCTCTGGGCCAGTACAAGGGTGAGACCGATATTGTGGAGAATCTTTACATCTACAACATTTCAATGTCAAATGCCAGCGATGGTGCTCGAATCAAGGTTTGGCCTGGTGTGGAAACTGCTTTTCAAGATCTTTTAAATGGAGGCGGTGGTCTCGGCCGTGTCAGGAACGTGACATATGACACGTTTTATCACGAGAATAACGATAACGCTATTACTATCACCCAGTGTTATGGCCAGAAGAACCAAACTCTTTGCAACCAATTCCCGGTAAGCCATGCTGGTCTATTGAAGTTGTCTAATACTGACCATTGATACAAGGCAAACTTGACCATTGAGGATATTACAATGAAAAACTTCTGGGGAACAGTCTCAAAGAAATTCGACCCTCGAGCCGGATCTCTTGTTTGTAGTGCGCCAGATGTAAGGATCCCAAACCTGTCCCTACATTGGAGTTAACTGACAGTCTTGCAGCGCTGTAGCAACATTGTGGCCAAGGATATTAAGGTCGATGTACCAAGCAAAAAGCCAGCAGTTTACGACTGCCAGAACATTGATACCAGCACCCTAGATATTACATGCCGAGACCCAACAAACGCCAGGGACACAACCAACGGCTAGACTATACATGCATTATGAGATTTATGACCACCTCTTTTGATAGGGATAAATTATCTTCTTGTATTTATACAGCTGCATCGTTGGTCAACAAACAAGCATGACCTTTTAACTTTATTATCGCCTGAAGAATTTATTCTGAGTTACATGCAAGCTCCAACTGGATCACAGGTGCCGACCCAACTTGTCTCAATACTAACAACCTGGACCTTGTTCTTGTCGAAAAAGTGCCAACTAATATTAACGATCCGTTGTGTTGCTCCCAAGCCTACAAGGCCTGGGACATTTTTCTTAAAGTCCGAGAACTCTGACAGGCTCCAAACTTGAGTTTAATCACATGAGATGTTGCTGGCAGAGCTCCGCTACACTACGCCGTGTCTTTGCGCAAGACTGGCCTTGCTGAGAGGATCATCATAAGGTCTGCATGGGTTGGAGTTGATGTTAATGTTGAAGATAACGACGGATGGACACCTCCGCTATGGGCTACACGTAACCATATAACCTAGAGCTCGCCGCAAGAAGATATCTGACTAGGAGCTGACATTCTCTCGCTCCCTCTTGAGACAGACGCCAACGCGGACAGTCCAGGAATGGGCTTTTCGGGAAGATATTCAGCTCCACACATCGAATACTACTATCGAGTAGATGAGGAAAATAATATCTTCCTACCCTCGATATCTAGTACGTGGCGAATATGATGAGGGGAATGATTCTGGAGAGACAGGGGACGGCAAACAAGAATCATTGAGCAAAGAACCACCTGAGCAGAGTGACAATGAAGCTGGCGATTGATCCAATGATGAAAGGCTCGATTAAGAGATTCCTGGTGAGCTCCGGAGTTGCTACTCGAATTAAAACATCAAGACTTGAGAACCAATGTTAATGGTAGCCGTTTCAGCTCTATTGCCCCATGTATATACATGCTTCAAGGCAGATCACGCATGCAGTGGGAATAACAACGCTCTGTATATATGTATATGTATAACATTACTTGAAGTTATGAGACACTATAATCACCTCGCTCAATATGTTGTTCCGTTGCCCACGACCCCGGAGACCTAAGGGTATGTAGCTAGCACAAACTAAAACTGATGTCATGCTTTGTCATGATGTACGGCAATCCTCTCGGGCCAAAGGCTCGGGGATCCGTGTCATCCCATAACAATTCGACTATTCGTGCGCCCATTTTCACTGAGCCAGGTGTGTTTGATGCCCTTGCCACGAAACCAGCGCGAAAACCTTGAACATGTTCTTTCCGCCTTGCACAAGAGGCCATGATGACACCTGGCCAAAGAAGCATACGTCGATATGGGGAATCACTCACAAATAGCGTGTAAAAGCTGGGCATGACATGATCGATACGTGCTTCAAGCTCAGTAGCAAGCTTTGGGTCAGCAAGCATATCTTGGTGAAATGCTGATTTGAGATACACAATGAGTGCATTTTGATAAATCATTGTCGCATTAGCACGCTCCTGGTGAGACCGAAGGCCGTTGGAACTCTCCTCGTATGCGTTAAAGCCTTGCAGTCGTGATAGAAGAGAATTGTATTGCGCTCGTAGGGTTGTGGGCAATATGTTGTCGCGCTTTTCCTCGTTGCGACGTGCTTCAACAAGTTGAGAGATCTCCGGGATCATCTCGAACAGACGCTGCCCGAACCCGAGTAGATATCCTCGAGATTTATACCCATCAAGAACATCCAACGAATGTACCGAAGCATCAATTTCTACAACCTCTTCCGACAGCAAGCTGCGTGGGGAAATAGCAAGCTTCATGGCATGATATGCGTAGAGCTCCAAGATGAAACCTCTCAGGTGTCTTAAATTATCAGAAGAGTTGGAGTTGGTTGAGATGAGTGCAATATACTCTCGACTAGCTTTGAGGTGATGATAAATTGAACTGCGGGCGTTCCCCTGGACATGCTAGCAGTGACTAGTCAGCGTTTGCGCACCCACAACAGTATTGTTTTAGACATGCTTACATCATAAACACAAAGGAGCAATAAAACGAGAAGAACGCGTGATGGAGTTAACGGTTCCATGTAAGTGTCTGAGGTGTGGACGATGTGACCAGTGTGATAAGATAGGAGCTTCTGGATTCCCGAAAGTACTTTTGCATAATGGCCACGCGCAGCTACCTCCAATTTCCGAGCCGTTGGTGAACAGGACGACTTATCATTTACTGTCAGATGAGCTCCCCCGATTGCTAGGACACAGTCGAGCACCAGTTCATCATTTGAAGCCAAGGGCAGCAAGTACTGGATAAACGGGTTTCCATCCAGGCTTGGACCTCGCGTCAGCATCTCGGCTGTGCAACTCAGGTACTGTTGATAGAGTCGCCGAGAATCTTCGTTTAGATTGGCGAGGTTGCCATATGTGGGAGCGACCCTAGGGGTTGAAGTGCTTGTGGCTTGTGACCTCCCTAAATTGGACGTCCCAAGGCTGATGTTAATTGGCTTGCTCGAACCACCATCTTCTATGGCGCTTCTAGAGGTAGAGCCTAGCTGCGTCTCTGGTTGTTGGTTCTTATCAGGAGTGGGCCAGATACATTCTTGCCTGGACTTGTTGCATGCGGTGCAAATTGGCTTGACCTCATCACATTTCTTACGTTTCATGCGACAAGTAAGACAGCCAGTTTTTGAACGCGGATGGTTTCGACGCCACTTGGTTGGAAAGGGCGCTCCGCGGTAGGGCGAGACTTCGGAATTTTCCATTGAGATAAAAATGAAGAGAAATGTCGAATATACTTAGGCAACGGCTCTGCCCCAGCAAATACCTTTGGTATAAGTATACCAGAGCGGAAGAGGTAGCCTGCATATCATTACTACTTTCTCCTATGATTATCATTTCTATAGGGCTGAGAACAATAAGCCACAGCCCGCTCAAGACGGCCCAATCAACATTCACTCGACAAGGATGTCTTATCTAACCGCTTATCGCACCGATGCGTGAGGTTGATTCATACCTGACTCTGCCTCATCAGGATCATGATCCTCACATTACAAGGCACCCGATAAAGCGCCGTTTGGCTCTGTACTCTTTGCCTTGGGCCTTCATCTAAATGTTGCACGTTAAATCATTCATACACTGTCAAATGTTTTGCGACTCTAAGCAACAAAGTCTCAAGTCAGTGATCAATTCAAATCACGTGACACATGATTAAATTTCCCCCACTGCTGCGGATTTACAACTAAAGACGGATAAACTTTTCCTCGAAAATCCAGTATTGACGCGAAAATCCACAATGTTTGCATGTACAATAAGGAGCGAAATTGGCTTCATTCCCTGTGGAACTGTTTCATGAATGAAAGTGCTCGGACCAAAAAGGACGGTGCGAATTCGTGGCTTTTAATACCGCATACTTAATCAGAACTTAGCTTTTAGTACTGCCAAATTCCGAGAGCTGTGATAAAGATGCTACCAGAAAGATTCTACCTTTAACTATCGAATTGTGGAGATCTAAGCTTACCAGAAACAAAGCGAGGGAAATAGTTAACCTTTCCCCGCGACGTATCAATATGTCGTATCCCAAAATGTTATTGTACTTTTACAATGCACATTTCGAAACCCATAGGCCTTCAGGATTAGGAGAACGGAAGAAAACGTCTAATTATTGATCCACTGGTCTAAGATAGACAGAGACGCCTTAGTAAGCCGATGACTCAGGCCAAGAACTTGTCGCCGCCTCTGCACGCAGCTTTCCATCATGGATAGAGCCTCTTCGTGTCGACCTTGACTTTTCCATATGAAAGCGAGATTTCCCATGCTCGTCAGAGTATTCGGATGGTCTTCTCCAAGCTTCGCCTTCCAAGTCTCCATTACTTGCTTCTGTAGCTTCTCTGCTTCCTCCCATCGGCCTTGCTTCCAGTATGTCGATGCGAGATTTCCCATACTCATCAGAGTATCTGGATGGTCTTCTCCAAGCTTTGCCTTACGAGTCTCTATTACTTGCTTCTGTAGCTTCTCTGCTTCCTCCCATCGGCCTTGCTTCCAGTATGTCGATGCGAGATTTCCCATGCTCGTCAGAGTATCCGGATGGTCTTCTCCAAGCTTTGCCTTCCAAGTCTCCATTACTTGCTTCTGTAGCTTCTCTGCTTCTTCCCATCGGCCTTGGTTCCAGTATGTCGATGCGAGATTTCCCATACTTATCAGAGTATCTAGATAGTCTTCTCCAAGCTTTGCCTTGCGAGTCTCCATTACTTGCTTCTGTAGCTTCTCTGCTTCCTCCCATCGGCCTTGCTTCCAGTATGTCGATGCGAGATTTCCCATGCTCGTTAGAGTATCCGGATGGTCTTCTCCAAGCTTCGCCTTACGAGTCTCCATTACTTGCTTCTGTAGCTTCTCTGCTTCCTCCCATCGGCCTTGCTTCGAGCATGTCGATGCGAGCAATAATATACTCCCCAAAGTTTCCTTATGATCCTTCCCCAGCAGCTTTTCACGAGTTCTCCTCCCTCGGGACAGCATCTGCTCTGCCACCGCATATCTGCCTTGTAGTAATGCATACCATCCGCCGTTGTGTAGAAGGCCTGACCATGTCCCCTTAAGATTGTCCCCGTTTGGCTTGTACTCGGCTGCTGCTTCAACATGGGCGAAAAGTAGCTGGCATCGCGTCCAGTTCTCATACTCCCCTGTTGGAAACGAACTCGCCATTACGGTGATATACCGCTCTAGAAACTTGTCCTGAAGTCCCTGAGCTTTCAGCCATCTCCGCATCGCCAGCTGCACAAGCCCATGCATCTCGAATGTACTTGCATCCTTGTTCGGCATGATAAGACAATAGTTCCGCAGCATTGCTATATCATCATTAAGTTCGTTCTCGGTCTCATCACTGCCTTGAGAATCTGAATCGGTGATGTCTTCGGGGCAAATTGATGGTGTAGCGGTGTAACGATCTTTGTCAGGCCCAAGGAGCGATTTAGGGATACCTTGCCGATTGAAAAAGCTCATCAATGAAAGAAGGTCCGCGGCTGAGGGTCTCCCGGAGCGGACATGGTCGAATGACACTTGCCACGTCGTAAGTATGGCGTTTGACGCGCCTCCATCCTGGCGAAGATCTCGACGCAGGTCACCGGCGTCATGACTGAGAAGCTTCACCCTCTTACTTTCACTCTGTCGAAACTCGTCGAGGTATTGTACAAGCGAAGGTCGCGGCGCCCGCATTTGGATATAGGCTGCAGCTTGGCTAATGGCAAGCGGGACAAAGTCAAGAGACCTCACCAAGTCAGCTGCGGCATTCGCATCTGACAAGGTACCGAGTCTGTTCTTTAGGAGCATTAAAGCCTCTTCCTGTGTCATAGGACCAATTTCATGAATCGCCTGATAAGTGCCAGCCAACTTAAACGCCAGGTCCCTGTTACGTGTGGTGATAAGAACGGATCCATTATCACTTTGCGGCAGATACTCTATCAGCTTCCGCCCGTCATCGTTGTCTCCGCTGGTGCTGCGTAGCAACACCTCGGCGTCATCGGCACTGTCAAGAATCAAGAGCCATCTGCCGTTTCGTACATTGGAAAGCCAGTCGAACACAAGCTGGAGAACATCGGCATCGGGACGATTGCGACCCATCAGTTTGACATTGTTGGCAATCGACTTGAACCCTTCGATGATACGGGCCTGCGTGCTAGCATGGATCCAGAATACCCATATTTCAGCCGAGCGAGCCGCAACCCGGTGGGCGAACTCAATGGCCAGCTGGGACTTGCTGTCTCCGTATTAGAACTTGCCAGGGTATTTGCTTGGGCATCTGCTTTCGAAAACGTACCCTACGCCACCAAGACCTGCTATAGCGACGCGACTGGCTGGCTCGGAGCATTGGCAGCCGATCTGATCGAGGATCTCTCCACGATCGACGAACGTAGGATCACGACGGAAGGGGATGGACACAAAGGGGGGCGGGGTCGGCTCTAGCGGCTCTAGAGAGGATGTCAGCAGAATCCACTAGGAGTGCTAGCTTGGCAGTAACATACCCGGTGGAAGGTTGAAAGTCGCTTGGATCGGTGCGTGACTCTGACCCACTTGAACTCCGCGGTTCCCATCTCCAAAGGTCATTGAAGAAACACGTTCTGCCATGGTGGAATTGATCGCAAGACGTTGCAGTAATCCGGTAGCATCAAGATGCGCATTTCTAGCTGGCAAATTCGGCCGAGTTAGGTCACGGTTGCCTCACGTGATTGCTGCCCAATCTGACATTTACCCCTCTTTATGCTCGACACAATGGAGATCCTGAAAGACACCGCTACAGCGGTGGACTTACGACGATGGACCCTCTAAGCACCACGGCTGGCGTCGTGGGAGTCGCTGTGCCGACTTTACAATGCGCGCAGCAGTTACGAAAAACGATTCAAGCCATTCTCGATGCGCCTAGCGAGATCGCATCACTTGGAGAAGAGCTGCTGACCATCAAGCAAGCCATTACCTCTATTCAAGAGGTATCTGATTAATAGTGGCAGTCCCTGGGTGAATCTGTGGTCTCCCAATCCAAGACTGGAATGAACCTATGCAGAAAGTCATGCAGCAAGTTTTAAGCCGCGATTGATGATTGGACTCGATATGGCGAAGATGGAAAGCTATCTCGGCGCGACCGAACGGCAATCGGCCTCTTTAGGCAAGATCAGATCAAATCGACGTCGTCTCAGCTCTAGAACTGCAAAGGCACGCTTACTTCAGTCGTCAGCATTGCGAGTCTGTAAGTGCACCTGCTGGTGAACATAGGGTATTACGGTGCTAACAGAAAGATAGCCATAGTTCCCTTCAACAGACGAGCGCAATCGAAGAAATGATGAGGATGGTGTCGATTAAGGGGACCGAGATTGCGAAAGCAGTTTCGACTACTGAAAGGCAGCTAGATGAGGTGAGCGCTAGGCTGGAAAAGCTTCAGCTTGCGTTGTTAGAAGAAGTCGAGGAGGATCCCGAACAGAGAAGCGCCAAAGACCAAGTGGAGACTGAGAAATTTGCTTTGCAGCAATCTCTCAAACTACTCAGAGCTCTGAACGAAAACGTACAATCGGCAGCCAAAGATATGAGGACGGGCTAAGGTCAGGTCGTCAATACGATGAGCTTCGGTGACCATAACGAAGGTGTCCAAGCCGGAATCAGTAATGCTCCTATAACCTATTCTAGAGGCAAGAATAGGGACGATTAGGCGATATTACTAGATAGTTAACGTTGGACACGGATATATATATCATTGGCCAACCACGAGTGCCAAACGCATGAAGAGTGAGTGAGTGAGTCTTTTGCAACGACTTTGTCCTCGAGATCACGGTACCTCTGATTCATCTGATGCATTCCTGGTATAACGGTGCTTGTACTGTACAATATGGGATGGTGTGCAGGTGTAGAGTCCAAAGTAGCTGGAGGGCTAGCCTTGAGCACTACCCTATAGCCAACTCACCCCAAAAGGGTTTTTTTTTTCTGTGGGTGGGTGGGGACGGAGACAGGGCCCGGCATAGTTGATGACCAATCGACTCGCAGCCTTGACCTCTCGGGTGCTCATTACGCCATGATCCGAAAGGAGAAGAAGCAGAAGGTACCTGAAATACCAGGCAGAAAGAACAGGGGCCGACGCCGTCTCGTCTACGTGGCATTTGCCGAGCTGTCAGTTTGCCCCTTCAGGTCGATGTATTGCCAATGGCGCCTAACATTGCAGAGTCGCAGCATCTGCTGATTCGAGACATGATTCTCAGTAAGTCACAGGATGGAGTATCACCTAAGGATGACAAAATCGCAGCGACCGCCGGTTGCTCAACCCGTACTGTACGCACGATCCGATCGAACCTGCGTCGTTTCGGAACCACGCAAGCGCCACCTAATAAAACCGGTAGGCCCACGACCATCACGCCTAATATGTTCACTGCCCTTTCCGACCAGCTTGCTGATCGTCCCTGGATGCGTCTGACTGATATGGCCGCTTTTCTTCGTAAGGAGTTCGATGTTGATGTGTCCCGTTTCAGTCTTAGCAGAGCCTTGAGGTCTGCTGAGTGGCGTAAAAAGGTGACCCGAAACGTAGCAAAGGAACGTAATGCGGACCTGCGAGAGGAACATGTACACGAAAGATCCGAGTACCGTTCATACCAACTGGTTTTTATAGATGAGAGCGGCTGTGACAGGAGTATCGGGACCAAGCACAAAGGCTGGGCTCCTCGAGGAGTTACCCCTATACAGGTCAAGAGATTCCACCGCGGTCGGAGGTTTCAGATCCTTCCCGCGTACAGTCAAGATGGAGTGATCCATTTCCGGGTCTTTGAAGGATCGACCGATAGTGAGATCTTTGAGAATTTTGTTGAAGAGCTTCTGCCATACTGTGGCAGGTGGCCCGAGCCTAGATCGGTGCTGATCATGGATAACGCCACATTTCATCACTCGGAGAAGATCCAACGTTTGTGCGATGAAGCAGGCGTGGTGCTGAAGTTCCTGCCACCCTACTTGCCTGACTTGAACCCAATCGAGGAGTACTTTGGGGAACTTAAAACGTACATCAAGCAGGTTTGGGACGAGTACGAAGATGTGATCCGACACGATTTTGGGCTTTTCTTGGAGGAGTGTGTTCGGACTGTAGGCGAGCGACGAATGAGCGCTCGGGGCCACTTCAGACGCGCGGGGATCTCCATTGAAGAACAGCCGAGTTGAATGCATGTTGATCCTACATAATAGACTAAAAGAAAGAAGTGCTACAGTGCGCTCTAGAATTCATCATACTGATCAAGGAAAAGCTTTACGTCCCGCACCCAGCGCCTTGCAACACCCTCCATGATCCCGTGATCGATGTAAAATTGCGCATCTTGGTCGCTGTAGAGAAGCTCTAGGTCAAGACCTTTGTCCAGCGTTAAGTCGCGAGCAAGCTGGTACTGCTGTTTTTGGGTCTTACTTCTGACTTTTGAGCCATGCCATACGCAGTATTGCATGACTGCGTCGTCCCGCATGCCAGGTATATTAAAGCAATAAGATTCGGCATGACCTGAGGAGTTACTTATTACCTCTAGGGTTGATCTTTCCTGGCCGTATAGTGGGGTTTGACCTGGGTGCACTGGGATATAATTATTAATTACCATGGGTAACTGGCCATCCTGAGGGTTTTCTGGATCTTGCCGTCTCCTCTTGCGGCTCGTCTGCTGTTGCTCCTCAGCATATAACTGTGCACGAATATCTTGTGGCACATCATCATGGGTCCGGAACTGGCAGCCTTGTTGCACCCGCTTGACCAAGCTCCTCAGATGGTGACTCAAGAGCTTGTAATGCTTTCTTCCATCAGGGTCTTGCCAACAGTACGGGCCACGATCACATGGAGGTCCGGGACATCGCAAAAGGCTATACACCTGCCTCCACGGATCGGGTCCGCCTGATGTCCCTTGCTCTGCATTAAGCCGGGCGTTCCGTTCCGCCAGCTGATAAGCGCTAGCCCCGCGTCTAGCGCTGCGGGCTGTTTTGCCACTCTCCAAGTAGCTGAATGCAACCTGGATCCTTATCTTCTTCCCGTTACAGGTTAGATGGCTCCATGCTTGCAGCTGTCTTTCCACGACTGGCCAATCAATTATTAACTTATTAAACCGTTTAGTTATATCTCGCTTGGATCGATCGGTGACAGACATGGTGATTGTGGTTGCATTAGCCTTACAGGGCTTGTTAGATCTTGTTTTCTCTACTAGTCTTTCTAGCTCTGGCCGTAAAGTATGGTCCCAGAAGTCGCCTGGAGCTAGAGCGATGTCTTGCTCAGTTTGCTTGGCGACGTTTCTATTGTTCAAGGTCATCTTCCACTCGAGCGCATAGTGTATATAAGAGGGAGGCTGGTCGTCGTATCGCTGATCTGGATCCCATTCAGTCAAGGGCAAGAAAGGAAGGGTCTGTGGAACGGGTCGGAGCTGGCTTGGTTGGGAGAGGCCCGCCCGTCGCGGCAGCTGACTCGGCTGGTCTGGGACATCGGTAAGTTCATCTTCGAGGTCATCGTCACTAAAACAGTCTTGGAGGGAATCCTCATCTGCATCCATGGTTTGGTCAGTGAGCGCTTGTCAGGAAGGTTCTGGGCTAGGCGACCTCGATGATTTGGCAAAGTAGTGAGCCAGAAGGACAGGTGTCATCTTCTCTTAGCTCTCGTCACGTGACCAACATCATGCGTAGGCAAGTCTGGAGCAACAGCTTGGCCAATGCCACTAACACCTCATTTTCAGTATCAGCAAGCTGCTTCGCCTGCGACCATGATAGCTGCATCGAAGCAGCTTAAATTAATTGTCTTGTAGCGCGCGATAAATCACTTGTTAATGGTGTGAGCCAGTTTAATAGGTAGTTTTGCAGGTCTAGCTACGATAAAAAAATATTATCGTAGAAACTGAGGGTACGGCATTATCCATATGTTAACGCGGGAAAAAACCGTTCGTGGCGATGGGTTCAAGAAGATTGGGAAGATGGCTTCGGCACAGACGTAAGCGATCGGTGAAAATCATCTTGTACTCTGCGTTGCGTTTTGCACGGACTTGGACCCATGTCAGCGTTGTCTGTTCTGACCCATAAAGAGACTACATGAGGGTACTTAAATCTACCTGGGGCGCTGACGGTCAGCGTTTGGTAAGGCCAAAATAAGCTGTTTTCCCAGGCTAAACGATGGTCACCGGCATAAGCAGTGTACCGAAGAGTACTCCTATGTACGTAACCTCCAGGGTAAAGCATGCCAAAAGTGTGTGAATGGAAGCCAATTTCGCTCGCAATTGTACAGTAATGAGATGTCAGCTTTAACCATGCCACATTAGGATTGCCAAGCCGACCGAGCATTGCCATGTGTCACAAGCATTATGATTGGTTATAGACCCTGTCTGGACAAGGATAGCCCCTGGTCATAAAAGAAGCCTTACAGGGCTGGATTTTGTCCCGTGTCCCCCCTTTACTGTTGAGTGTTTGAGAGTTATCATTCTCTTGGAGTTGTTGATAGAAACCGGTCGCTCTCTGAGTGGCGGTCTCATAATTAGTCTTGTTCCATCGGTAAACTTGGGGGCACTCTTGTGACGTCAATCCAATAGCCCTGACTTTGCTATCCAAAGCACTGATCTTCGAGATAGACATTAATTCCTCTATTGACTCGCTCGTACTCTAATGCTATTGTTTTTATCATAAATCAAAACGCCATCGCTTGGTATTTTCCTTGACAAACCATCTTGCGACAAAAGCTCCTTCCTCTGCCCACATCGCCAACTCCCTTCCATATTTATCCTCTACACCCTGGATAAATGACTTGAAATCCATTGCCTGTACTGGATCCTTCTCGCGTGGATCCTTGGCGAGATCTGTTAGTTTCCAATCAACATTCTCTATTACTGGCACAACAAGATGGCGCTCAGGGTACCGTCCATCACGGACACTAAGCATAGCACGTCCAGGATTGGTAACAGTAAACTGCCACTGGCTAGATGCTGTATTCAAGGGACGGATGAGCGACTGGCCCTCGTAGTTGCGGATCAAGTCCATGGCGGCTTGGCGACTTGTCTTGTCAAGCGATTTTGTTTCGAGGAGGATGTCGAGGATAGTCGGCAGGATTTGGGTGGAATGCACAGCCTCTCCCACGCTGAACGAAGGCAACTGTGGATGTGACAGAACCAACGGGACATGATCAACACCAACGCTGGGATTATAGTATGGCGAGGCAATATCGTTCTCTGGAAGAGATATGCCATGGTCTCCCTGAAAAATTACCAGTGTCTCGTTGGCAATGCCCTGTTTATCCAAAACATTGAGAACCTTGCTTATCCATCTGTCGTCATATCCAATAGTATTAACATAGCGAGACATCATATCAAGTCCCTTTGCCATTGGCGTATATTTTTCCTTCTTCGGCATGTGAAAACGATGGTGGCTGGTGCTTGTGATGTGACTGAGAAATACGCGGCTGTTTTCTTTCGCAGCATTTGCAAAGACATCAGTAATATAGTCTTCCAACGGATCCTCCTCGAACGCAAACTCGTTGATATCTTCTAGTGTCACTGCACCATGTTTCGCATCTGAGCTTCGAAGATACTCCCGGCCAATGATATTCTCTACCGGAAAGCCCATTGCAGCCATTAAATCAAAATGGTAGTCATAGTCGAGCTTCGCGGCTTGGAAGAAATAGGAGTTCCACTTATCCTTTTGAATGTTGTTGGCTTTTTTCTTCTCTGCTTGATTCATTGCCTCGAAAATATCAGGCAAGCAAGGCTGATAGAAATGGTGACTGTACTCGAGATTGAAATCGGCAACTAGAGGAGATATACCGCAGATCGTGGCAGTCAGGCTTTTCAGAGTGTATGTTCCAGCTGTATGTGCATTTGTGAAGTGGATGCCCCCACGTTTTGGTTGTTCCGTGTTTTTGCGCTTAAATCCATCATCGTAGTCACCCGTAATGAAGTTCGCGGTTGGTGTCAAGTTGGCAAATTTATCTTGGACTTCCTGTGGGAGTTGTTTGTTAGGAAATGTCTCAGCAAATCGATTCCATATCAAGCCATTCTTCTTAATTGGAAACACATCATGTCTAGTGCTTTCAAGGAAGAATATGACTATATGACGGATATTGATATTCTCGAGTTGACCCCGGAGAGAATCTCGAAGCGGACTTTCCAAGTTTGAATTCCTGGTTGGATCAAACTGAGCGCTGTAGTGTGGTTTCTCAAAGTACCAGTCCTCAAATCCTTTGAGAGCTGGTATGTCCTTTGGTAACCAGCTAAGGGGTACGGGTTGAGCAAGGGCAGTTCGGTTGTCCCAGCGTACTCCTTTACCAAATATTGAGGGAAGATCATCGAGGAATGGCGACGAGGAAGCAAAGTCGACAAAAGGCAGAAGTCCAGTAGTCCAGGAGAGGAAAATCAAAGAAGGATCTTTTGGCCGAATGAATGTGAGAATGAAAAGCGCCGTGAGAAGAAGGCTGACAACAACATAGGGCAGTACACGGAGAAAATTGCGAAGTCTGGGTCTGGATCTCTGTAGTGGTGACCTGCTTCTGAGACCACGTGGTGAAAGTGATGGCGAAATTAAAGGCGACCTGAACTTTCCTCCATCCTTATCATGTAAGTATGTATCGTGGCTTGAATTGCTACCACTTTCAAGCCATTGTGGTCGGTCATCTCGCTGTAATACCTCCACATAATCAATTCGACGACTTAAGCAATAGAGCTTGTGCCAAATAACGGTAATGGGTAAGTTGGCAATATCTGCACCCCAGCCAAAAAGGGTGTAGAAAGCAATCTGAAGAAATGGTATGCTGCTCAAGCAGGCAAAGAAACCCAAGACAGCTAGAAAAGCTGTTAAACCTGACAAGATAATTGCTCGGGCGGTTGGGTCAGCCATGAAGCCAATATTGCGCCAATGGATCTCTGATCCTGCAACAATATAGAAAGAAACCGATGTAACGCAGAGCAAGGCATTGTACGTTACAAGACATGATGCAATTGCTGTAACAAGTGTTCGTAGCTTGCCAGCGGCTGGAACCCAGTGGCTGAGGAGCAGTCTGATCAGGAGAAGGAGAAGGATATCTTGGGTAAAGAAGGAAAAGAAAAAGAGTAGCATACGTTTTGGTGCTACTGAAGATCTGTGATTATGAAGATGTACTCCCTTGGCACCACACACAGCTAATAATGAAAAAGCAAAAGCAAAACGACGGTTCAGGATAAGCGAACTTATCCTCCTGAAGTTTACCATCTTGAAGCATTTGCATAATGCGACAAGAAAGAAACAGAGAGCGCAAAATCCCACTAAAAGAAATAATACGGAATGTGGATAATATAGGGGATAATGAGCTCAAACAACATCTTTCTAGGGGTCATGGCTTGACCATACATGGTACTAGGAAAGCTAGTTGTCACGCGAGCACCAATTGAAGAAAGAGTCTTGACGTCTGTCAGATGAAAGGTGCCCACTTAAACAAGGGCTGTGGTGAATGCCTTGAGGATGCGATTTGTTTTCTCGTATTCAATCGAAAACTCTAGTCCAGACCTGGCTAGACTAGGACCCCTGAATTAGTCGCATATCACGGCAAGCCTGCCGAACAACCGAGAGTTGCTGAATAAAGAGGAGGGTAGGAAATTGCCAAAGTTTAATTGGTGACATTTGCAACATGTTTTTAATTTGTACATACAATCGTTGAAGTTTGAATGCTTTGACATCACACCTAGGGTACTGGTAATAATTGGATCCTGGTAGCATAACTCCTGTCTGGGCAAATTGTTGCCTAACCTACTGTATTCCTTGCATGATATGAAAGGATTTGGTCTAGACCTGGCTTTGCTTTTAGCTGCGGCACAGTAAGTGGCTGTGTTGTGTGCCGACTTACCGAACGGCAACTTGGTTGCCGTATTAAGTAAAACGCAGACCATGTGATGCGTGATGAGCTTCGTGATGATCTTACGTAAACGGAGCTCTGGTGTTTACCTCAAAACACCAGGGCCCACCTCAATAAACAAGCTATGCACCTTTACGATATCCTCACTTTGACCATACAAAGTGAGCCCAGGCATCAAATATATAACACAAGATCTTTCGAGTCCCCGCTTTACTTCCAATTCTACCGAGCCTGTAGACTTGCAACACTTCCACATGGCTAAGCCAATAATCACATCACAATACTACATGCAAAGTATCAATTACTAGGTGTTGATGTTGGCTCATCTAGGTACCTAAAAACTATTTGTACAACAACCTGCGGCAGGCTAGTTATAGCAGCATAATTGGCGAAAAGTTCATACCAAAGCCACTGCCTCCCAGACGCGGAGCAAATGGCGCGTCCATGGGAGAGCTTCGGTATTTATCATGAATTTCTCCTTGTGATGTTCCGCTTTGCAGTTTGATTGAATTGCTGGGCGATCATATATTGATATCTCTATAAATTGAGGATACCGGTATCTAATCAACGGTGACCCTACACTCGCCACGGAACTTGTCTCGCATGGCGTTCCATAAAATCACTTGTCCTATAGTCCTGGAATAGTACGGTAGTGGGCTCTGCATATCTGGTCCTGAGTCAAGATCCTTGCAGATTGAAAGTTAGATGAATTATAAGTAAAGAACAATTGGTTAGGCCGGCAGTCTTATACCGGCTGGCAGCAATGGTCTGCCGGTTACACAAAGTCGGGCTTTATGACGCAATGTCTTAACACCTACCTCATGCCTCAAAATCCTCTCTACACACAATTAAATTCACAAATCCCCTTCACATCACTTAAAAAAAGGTCTGCTTCTATTCATTTAAAATGAAACGTTCTGCTGTCTTGTTCAAGAGTTCGTCGCCTACCACTATGGCTTGCTCTGCGCATGTCTTCGACTCTCCACGAAGCAACACAGGCTTTGTTCGGGATCACCCAAAGCAACAGCCAAATATAACAATCTAATATTGTGAAGGCAGGGGCTATCAGGTAGGCCATCGAACCCTTGAGGTGTTGACTATTCACCTTGGCAGTGTAAACGCCACCAAATCCTACTTCGATCAAGTCCAACAGCACGTTGGCTCGATACGCCGTGTGCAACAGGAGCCAAGAAACATGCTTACATTCATCACCGACGCCGATATAAAATTCAGTCATGAGATTCGATCACGCTATGCCGAGTTCCTTGGACATATTGCTTGCTACACTGGCGACAACACCCAAGTCTTTGCATCCCTCAAAATCATGACCGAAAAGTTCCACGAACTCAACTTGGAACAGACCCAGAGACTTTCAAGTATGCGAGATCAGCTCGATTGCTACACGCTTGTTTTGAGCAAGATCGCGGCTTTAAAGCATGGGTTGGAAAAGCAAGGCCTGATCTGAAGAGTACGGGACTATATTTGCTTGACGTTGTTCACAAGTCCTCATGTGAGCTTTGGGCGCGAGGGTCTTGTTTGCATCAAGGGACCACGACACGTAGCTACTCTCAGCGTTCGAAAAGGTAAGAAGGACATTGATTATCTCTATGGAATAACTTAATTACATCATTGTTGACTTTCGCTCTCAAGCCAGGGTTTCCCCAATACTGTCTCTTGCAGGCGCATGTCAATCCAGACTCCCATGTCGCACTCGTATTGGCTGCAGTGAATATGTACTTCAGGTCGGTCGAGCTGAACATCAAATGAGTATAACTCAAAAATGTCCTATCACCGTCACTTATGGATTTGGGTGGGTGATGGGTTGAACATGAATGACTTGTCGGTCTTCTTCCCTCCTGTTCATTTTTTCTTAGGGTTAATTTTTGCTCTGAAGGAGTATGCTGTGACTCTAGATGGAAATAAAGCATCAAATGACAAGCTGTTTGAGTCTGCGTGTCGACACGCCTGCTTCGCGGATGTCTTGGGTTTATCTTTGACACCATCAGTAAAGGAGACTTGAGTTATGACCTCATCGGTGTGGGATCTGCGCCCATGAATGCGAATCCAGGGATCACCTAGGTTGACCGCAAGACCATGCAATTCTCCTTGCAATCCGATCTCACTAGGCTTTGATTTTGCCTTGGACGATTCCCAGAACGATGTCGACTTGGGTTTTGTATCTGCTGTGGCCTTCGGTTTCTTAGACGATCCCCACAACCATGGCTTGGGTTCGCTGTACGATTTTGCATTTGGTGCCACAAGTGATGTTGACTTTGGTTCCCGTGACTTCTTGGATGATCCCCAAGATGATGATGACTCGGGTTTACAGCATGGCTTTTCCTTCGGTTTCGTAGATGATCCCCATAACGAAGACTCAGGTTCGCTGTATGATGGCGCTTTAGAAGATGACGATTTGGATCCCAAGAAAGATGTCGACTTGGGTTTTTCACAAGACGACGATTTAGAAGATCCAAAGAACAATGTCGACTTGGGTTTATCGTATGATGATGATTTAGAAGATCCCCAGAATGATGATGTTGACTCCTTTTTCGGCTGCTTAGATGATCCCCCGAACGAAGTCGGCTTGGATGTGTTAGACGATGTCGAACTCGATGACCAGGAGGAACTTGTCGGTGGCCCGGCTGCTATGGTAGCTTTGACCTTCGCACTTGGGAGTTTCTTTACTGAAGCTGGGGCTTTCGAAGGCAATTTTGTCGTTTTGGTGGGAAGAGTCGCCTTTGAGTTAGGGGTGGTACCCTTTGAGGTAGTTTGGTCAGCTCTCGGTTCCCTCACATTGGCTAGCAACTCAATAGAAAATTCTGGTTCATTCATTTACCTTCAACCTGTCCGAGTAAGTCCAAGGTTTGGACTCTGTTGGTGTATTCAATCCCATCTTGTTGTCTTCTTATTGATCTTAGTGTTTTGTGATGCTGAGCTGGACTTGTTGAAGAGGAGACACAAGTGTGAGCAGTTGGGTTTTTATATCAGCATTTATTCTACTTGGGAAGGGTTAAACTTGTTTTTGGCGATTTTGTGGTTGGGTGTTGTGGGAAGTCAAGGTCTAAGCATTGAGTATCAGGATGACTTCTTATACCCCAGGCAGCTGCAAACAAGGTTGCTGATTATGTTTGTGGAGGTTTGTTGTTCATCAATTGAGAGGATCACCTTGGTTGAGGCTTCATAGATATGGCCTAGCAGAAGGCCCTGCCTGAACTCTGAGTTAATCGGACTTGTTTGATGTGTTGGCTTGATATTTCTCGTGGAGATACCATAAGCTCTAACTCTCAGTCAATAATATGCTGTAATGATTGGTGGGGTATTAAGGCATAATGTATAAAAAATTATCTAGATATGTTATTCGCAACTATGGTCTGTCGAGAGTTTATATTTAGCCCTCAACATAGTTTTGGCTTCCAAAGCTTTTTATCTCGTCTTGCTGCTTTTTGACACTTTGGCCAGACGGTAGACGTTCAACCTGTTACTGGCACCGCACTTCTGAGACTTGTTGCCTTTGCAAGTGACGTTACATTGCGAGGAACGAGCTTCAACACTACCATTTGAAGGTCCCTTTTTGCTGCAGTAGCAATCTTGTCCGCTTTGGAGTCCCAAGTAAGGGTATCCTTTGCCGGAGCAATATGCTGAGCAGACCTCCAGAGTCATCTTCTTGTTTGTTGTCTTTGCGTCTCCCAACGCGCTACCTTCTTTGCCCTCAGTATAGCAGCCAAGATACTTTGGTGGGCTGTTAAGCGACTCGAGCTTGACTGTAGGAGCGTATAGTGTGTTGTTCCAGATGGATATCCGATTGCCAGCACCACATTTCTGGGTGGAATCGCCAGCACATGGCATTCTACAGTCGCCGTCGGGTGCAACGGTGGCCTGTGTCTTGGGGGAGTAGCCGCAGTAACATTCCCGTCCATATTCCATACCAAACAGCGGGTAGTTCAGCTTGCTGCAGAATGAATAGCAGGTGTTGAGTGAGACGGCAGAGCCTGTGAATGAGGCACTCGGAAGTGTCCGTCCCCCTGACCCTCCATCTGTATAACAGCCCTTCCAAAGAGCGGCGCCGTTGAGTGCCGTGATTGGTCCCGTAGGCTGATCAGGTTGCTTGATCTTCCATACACTCAATCTGTTCCCTGCACCACAATAACTAAATATGTCGCCTTTGCATTGCATCGAACATTGAGATATATCGGTTATGTTGGAGCTACCGTTGACTATGTCGTTGCCGCAGTAGCATTCCTGGGAGTATTCGGTGCCGGCATATTTATAGCCTCCTTCCTGGCAGAATGCGACACATTTCTCGTTCGTCATGCCGGATGTGTCCGCTGTGCTGTCGGATGAGAGCGCCCTGCCAGTGTTGCCTTCGGCATAACATCCATAGTACGTAGCCATGCCTTTTGAGATCTGTGTCTGGCCAACAATGAGCGCCGAGGGGGGTGTATATGAGGTGTCATTCCAGATGGTGAGAAGGTTTGGTCCTCCGCAATATTGTGTCATGTTTCCGGCGCAAGTCATCTTGCGTGTTGACATACACGTTGAGGACTTGGTGTATGATGCACCCGATGTGAGCGATCCCGCACAGTAACACTCGCGGCCGTTCTCCATGCCAGCAAGTGGATAGCCCTGTGCTTTGCAAGTTTTCGTGCAGAACTCGATAGACATACTTTTTGAGGTCAGAGAAAACTTGTTCAGTGTTCTGCGACTGCCTTCAAGGGCGCAGCCAACAAAGGCCCAGGAGCCAACCGTGTCGCCTATAGCAGGATCAAACATGGATCCGAGGCCAGCATCGCCTAGATTGTTAATCGCTGGCTTTGAGTTGCACACTGGTGGTGATGCTCTGCCAGGCCCGCTGAAAGGTACATTGCAGCCGGGAAGAGCATCAAGCATGCCTCGAACAGGTTCATCAATCAAGGGCGCCATCTCCGGACAATTGTCGCTAAAGTACGGTGTTTGCGAAGCTGCAAGCACAGGACATTTGGAGATTGCCCCATTAATGTTGTCATTATTGATGCAATTCTTGATAGCAGTCTTCAGAACGGTGGGATCCCAGCCATTCAAGAAGTCGCCGTGGAATGCATAACCAGTTGTGTCTCCGTTCGCGAACACAAATCGGCCACCTTTGCTCTTGTCGATGTTGTTGACTCCGTAAATGACCTCGAAGAATAAGTGAGGGAGCTGGCGGGGGTGACTGGGAGGGCAGATGCCATTGTCTATCTGGGACATATATGCGACATGGCTTTGGTCGGATTGGTAATCCTGTCCATTCCAACATGATTGGAAATGGATCTGGGCTCTCATGCCGTTGTCACAATCTGTCTTCCACATATAGTTGCGCTCCGCTGAAGGCCCCGAGCTATCTAAACAGGCAAAGCTGACTCGGTCTGCTACGGGACGACCCTTAAACTTGGAATTGTTGTATGTTTTTGTCTTTGAGTCATATGATCGAACGACGTTGTCTCCCGATAGCATCTTGAATCCTGGGGGGAAAGGTTCGATGTTTGATCTGTTTTCTCCGCGTCCAAGATAGTATATAACAGTCCCACCGTTTGGGACCATCTGGAAACTTCCGTTTGCATATTGGTAGAAGAGCTGAGGTGTCCAGTAAGCAGATTTGTCGTCTTGGACCTCACAAGAAGTACACCTTGAGGCCTGAAGGCTGTCAAAAGTGGAGTCAATGTTGATATTGCTTGCACCAGAGACCTTATGGACGTGTGCTGAGAAAGTTCCAGGGGCAATGATAGGGTCAACTCGGCCGGTCTGTATGATACTGCATGACATGCGCCAGTATCCCTCGGCCAAGGCAACGAAAGCCAAGAGCGCGAGGAAACTACTCGTGTAGTTGACCATATTGAGTATATTTGTAATGGGTGAGGTGGAACAAGGAAGGGGTATTGGCAAGCCCTTGTTCAACACCCGTGAGACAATGATGTTAATTTTTTGGAAAACTACTGACGTAAAACCGATACGGGCATGATCGACTCAAATATAACGTTGCTGGGAACATATTTAGCCAGGAACAACGCCCTGAATCGACTTGGCAAACGGGTAGTCATCCATAACATGCCCGTTTTGGGTACCGGTCGAGCCTCAATCAAGGAAACATCAAAAAAACCATACTCTGAGTATGTGAAACAATGTCACCAATGGAGTCGATAGTGGACTGCGTTGGCAAATTCCCTGATTTATGAAGCCCGCATTCCAGAGGTGGCCTCTTATGAGTCGCGAATATGAGACTAAGCTTTGTTGAAGCTGTCTGGCCAAGTCTGGATAGCTTCAGAAAACCTTAATATCAAGTCCTGGGCGCACGCTACTGGCGCAGGCACCCGCGGTTGCATGATGGCTGCGCCGATAGTCGAATGCCCAGAAAACCTTATTGCGACAGAGCGCGTGGTCTTTGGCAGTTGGTATGGGTTTTCTCATCTTTGCATTCCAGTCGAGATTAAGTTCCATAGGCCCTTTCGCCAAAGCACTTTTCTCCGGTTAAGCACCAGGAAAATCAAGTAAGTAGCCACTCAGACGTGATGCTGGCAATACAAATAGGCATGCTGTGGTTATCTGACATCTAGTGACAAATTTGTCGTCTATGTTCAGTCAGACCTTGCGTCTTCAAGGAAACACTAGCTGTCTGACAAGTAAAAGACTGTTGCGGACAACGCAGTGATCCCTTCTTTTGCATGGCCCATATCAATCGGTTCTTAGTACCATTAGCTAGTAGTAAGCCAGGGAGCGGGGACATGAATGCGTACGTCGCGTGCTGATTGATGGTTCTTATCTCTTTGACCGGCACAAGGCTACAACAAGTAACTTACCCCGCTTTTTTGCAGGTACCTGCAGGGTACGTAAAGTTCCCGTCAGACAGCTGCTTCTTTCAACACCACCAAAATCATCAAAATCCTCATACAAATTGACCATAACAAGTCTCAATTAAAACAATGAGCTCTCAAGAGATACATATACTAGATGATCATAGCTTTGATAGCCCGCCTTTTACGGCAGCTGCTAATGACCCCACCGGCGCACCTAATATTCCGCCCGAAGAGGGCTGCGGTGATGATTTTCAACCTTTTAACCTAGAATATCGTGATTTTCAGATCAACCCTCTGCCCCAGCAACCACTTGAATTATTCCAGCTTTTCGTGCCTATTTCCCTTGTACAGTCATGGGTCGGATACACTGAAGACTGGGTTTTTTTTTGCGCTGATAATGGCGTCAAAGATAGCTAGAATACCCCCCTTTCTGACCACTTGCGGTTACACGCTTGGGAAGGCATCTCCACTGTAACGGCTTATATATGGCTTGGTATCCTTATTTACCTAGGAATTTATAGGGAAATATCCCT
>PVQA01000547.1:0-25999 GCA_002980515.1 Fusarium burgessii | reverse complement strand
ATACTTGGAGGCTACCATTCAATGTTGATTTCTCTGTCCTTAAGGTATACCAAGTGAGTTCAAATAAAGAAATAATCCCAGACTACGTTTAGATGATCAATCGTAACTAAATGCAACTTGATGGCATTCTTTTATATCTGTGGTAATAGGTTTGCCGCATTGATAGTTAAGCTTTGGTTGACAGCTGAAGTACTCCCAAAGGCTGCGTAGTTGGCTACCGACGGTAAAGGTCGTACACCTGGCGTAAAGCTGTTCTGCCCCGCCGAATACGGTCCGTGCACTCGTCTTCAACCACCAGGTACCGCGATTCTTTCTCAGCCTTGCGATTTCGAGTGTGTACTCGATAATTCTCTGAATTCAACAATATCATCAACGTTGCCACTCTTCCACAACAGCAAAAATGACATCCTCAAACGAACCGTTCTACTTGCGGTACTAGTAGGTTTATGATTACAGCTTCTTCTAGCTTTTGGATTTGGATTTGATAGCACGAAAACAATACTAATGATGATTTCTCAAATAGCTCTGGCCATATGGGTCGTTTCGGTCACGAATTCCTTGGTACGAACCTATCTTCGAGATCTCTACTTATTTGAAAATATTTTAACGTGATACGCCGTCAGAGTTCGATTTTCGAGTCGTCGGTGATGGTCGCAGCGCGGTAGCGCGTTATGCCAACAACTCCAACTACCGAAATGATAGTTTGATCCGAAAAGAGAGTAAGAACTACATATTAAACCTGCGTAATCGCTTTTTCTTACAGGATATAGTGTGCGTTAGCTCGGCTGTAGTGGACGAAATCAAGCGCATCATCAAGACGAGCGAGATCACGAAGTACGACGAACCTTATACCCAGTGGCCTTTCTCGGACATCGCTAACCCAGCATAGAGAAGATGATTCAAAATGGCCCCAGAAAAACAAAGATGGACGTCAGGAATTGGAAATTCGGATTGGTAACGATCATATCGCGTTCGAGGTCGGTCACGTTGATACAACATATTTCAGAAAGTTACTAACAGCACAATAGACCGCCAAGATTGGATCCCTGGTTGATGTCACAGAGTCTGCTGACCCAGAAGGTCTGCGAGTGTTCTACTACCTTGTTCAGGATCTGAAGGCTCTAGTTTTTAGCTTGATCGCACTGCACTTCAAGATCAAGCCTATCTAAACGACGAGCCTGACTGAAAGCCATGGGATATGGTGTTATGGGATCGGAAAGTCGAGCATGCAAATGGTCTTGATAATGGCGATGATAGTGCGGCTAGTGCTAATAGCGATACCCAGCCGTGAAAGAACGGTGCAAAAGACCACCGCAAACAAATTATATTTATATATCATGAATGAAAGAAACAATATCAACAAAGAAAGCATCTCACGTATGAAGGTCTTCCGGGGAGGGTTACGATTACCACCAGTATCGGATATTACTTGGTACTCATTGAATACATCTGACCGGCAAGCCAGGGAGACCATGACATTTGCAGAGGCGCGAAATTCTGAAATAATGCCCTATAAGATATGGTACGACGAGAAATGGAGTCATTGATTGACTGCCAATCGTATTTGACAATACGAGTCGGATCATGCTATAAGCTATGCTCTGTATCTCAAACTACAATATGAAGTCCCAAATAAGACCTGAGTAACACACGCTTGGACCAGATTGTCTAGGCTCACATGTAATATTGAGTGAGCGGTCAGGATAAGCTCTCTACAATTGCAAAGTAATCTTTCGGTATCACTCCTGGGAGAACAAACAAGCAGAAAAGATCTAGAAAGGATGATGTACGTGGCGGAGACTCGATACTGTAAAGGCTAAGGAAGAGGCGCCGGATAGACCCGTGAAGGAAACGATAATCCTAGATTGAAAAGGAAATTGCGCTGTATCATGATTTCAGATCATGCCAGCAAAACAAAACGGTCTTGGAGTTGGCGTGTGCATCATGTCTCCTTAGGGGCCATCACCCCATACGAAATGCAAGCGGGAACGTGGTGGGGGTGCTGGGGGTGCCCTCAGGCGCCTGGGCGCTTCTGGGGAGACGGCACGGAAGCAGCCCAATTCTTTTCCATTTGCATGAGGAAGCATCTGATTCTGATTTTGAGAGTGGCATTGACTCGAGTTGTGTGAGGAGTATCACTGGGATCTCACGAAATGGTAGGGTCGGTATTGTCACTGTAGAATATCAATTGTAAAGCACCCTTTTTTGGTGATAGTGATGAAAGGTCGAAGTTAAGGTTTATCATGGCCCGCTAAGATGGAACTGGAAATGGACCTGGGCCCCAGTCAAGCCTCAACATCTCAGCCGAAGATGAAAAGAAATCATAGTGGAGAGGACACCTCGATCTGCATCTTCTCGAGTTACATGTCACCCGGGGAAGTAGGCAAGACTTTCCACAGTGACTCGAGAATGGGGAGTTTCGGGCCAAGTTGAGGGATAATGGAACTATGGATATTGACATAGTAAGTTCTTAAGCTTTTTTTTTTTTTACCGTTGACAGGCGTGTATCTTTGAAAAACATGGATATCGGTACTTGAGTAAGTTTATAGTCGGTAAAGCCTGTTGTCGGATTTTCCCACCGAAACTTGAAACACACCTCTTTTTTGACCCAATTCAATGAGGCCTTCATATTCTTTAAGGAATTGCGTATCCCGAGTTACACGGCATCAGCCTTTAAACCAAGACATGGACTGCAATAATGAGCTAGGAAGAGTTGGAAGACTCCCCGTCTTGCCGGGTGGAGTGGATGGAGGTCTAGGTACCCACATATCCGCTATAGAACCCTGGATGGCAGCAAATCAAGCCCCTCGTCCGTCGATATGAAATGCCAACCCAGCATCACCGACTTTAACCCTTTTCTTGCCATCGACCCATATTCCATGTGCGATCTGGCATGCTTTAACTTGCTTGCTCCGTACATCCTCTTTGTGCCTCGCTTGTATTATTATTATACCACTTCTCCCCCAGCTTTTGTGATGGGCACGTTGTTTGCTTTTTAAAAAGGGCTTTCAGGCGCCCTGTTCAACTTTACCAACATCGCCTTGCTCTAGTCCCCGAGATCGCCACCCGCTTTGGTGATTAGCACTAACTTGCTCGTTCTCCCCTCTGATCTCGAACAGCGCTCGACATCAGTCAAATTCTCGCATCTACGTACATGATCTACCGGTCGATTTGATACCCACGATTCTTCTTGTCCTCTTTTGAACCTCTGTCTACCTCGTGTCAATATTATCGCCGTCTAATTCTCCATCTGCCAATACACGTCACAACCATGCCAACACCATCATCAAATCCGCCGGTTGAGGCCGCTTCGCCGCGGTCCTACAGTTTCTCGACATGTCCTGACGATGTCCAACATCAGCCTCGCCCTAACTGGCAATCACGCGACGGCGATCAAGTCCACGATACTGTTCAATCTGATGCCCGTCTGTCTGTTGATGTTGCTTCGCCGCTTACCGTCGACGCGCCGGCTGCGCCCGAAGGCCCAAGTGACGATGCCATCATGTACGACGGACGTCCATCGGATGAGCCATCCTCGAGATCTTCCACCATGTCTCCCCGTCCTCAAACCGCTACTACAACTGCCACGTCTCCCATGCCCAGTGGACCAGGATCCGAAATAAAGGGAAGAGAGGCCGAGATCGGCAGTCTGTTGAGTCGAGAGCCTTCAAACAGCACGCAACGAGCGTCTGAAACCGAATCAATCCCTCGCGAATCATCCAGGCGGAGAGAGTCACCGAACAGAGAGCCAGAATGGATTGATTTTGATGCGCAAGAAGACGAACTTTGGTCTCCATCCATGGGATCTGACTATTCGTGTATGAGAGTGAGTTCAATCATCAATTGCTTCACGTGCAATTATCTGACAGGCAAAGACCATTCCCTCAGCTCCATCATCTTACTTGCGTCCGGGCAGCAAATTCCATGGCACGCAACAGTCAGAACGGCAGGTCTACGATGTGCAAGTCGAAATTAAACATGTTGACATGCGGGAGTCTTTTCTTTGTGGCTATCTTCGCATTCAAGGTTAGTAGTTAAAGCGTAATGAAAGTCGACGATGGACGCTGACTGTTGTTCAAGGCCTGACTGAGGATCATCCTACTCTCACAACATATTTCGAAGGTGAAATTATTGGTTCCAAGTACAGTTTCTACACCCAACACGAGAATTGGGGCGCAAATAGCAAGGTTGACTTGAGTCACTGGGCCAAGTTCACAGCATTTCGTCCTTTCCAAAAACAAGCTCGCAAGGGACCTGTAACTATTCGGGATGCTGCCCAGCGAGAAACCATCTTCATGCGCTGGAAGGAACATTTTTTAGTACCAGACCATCGAGTTCGCACAATAACAGGTGCTAGCTTCGAGGGGTTCTACTATATCTGTTTCAACCAGGTCAAGGGTGAAGTGAGCGGTATTTATTTCCATTCTAAAAGCGAAAAGTTTGTTTCCCATGCCAGACTGCCAGTCACATGTCAAGCCATCCTACTAATTGTTCACAGGTTCCAACAACTGGAGCTGAAGCATGTCCCTGACCGGGGATGCTTTGCCGCTACCGAGTTTCGTTAAATCTACAGTTGTTCAAGTACACAACTTACAACAAGCTCGAAGCGCGGCGTCGCTACGAGCATATCGCCAGTTATCACCTTGGTCCTTTCTGGGGTCGGGCCAGGATCTAGCACTGTTATACATATTTATAGATGGGAATACGGGAAGGATTAGGCCCGTTATCATGACATCTTGACGTGCCTACGTGTGTTGGTTTTGTGGGTATTCAGGATTTGGGTTTTTGTGCAGTTTATTACATATGAATGCGGAGCATAGGAAGTCTTTGATGGGAGCAAAGCGAGGTCTTTCCTGTAAACGAGGTTTTATTCTTCGGCCTCGAACTTTTTGAAATATCCACGTCGAAACGGGTTGAGTTCGTCTGCCGACGTCCCATTTAACGTGAGCTTCTGTCGGGTTGTGTAAGCTTCGAGGACCTCTTGTGAGACTTGTGAGTCGGGGAGTCGACGGTAGGTGATGAGTCTCCTTGACCCTGTGAAACGTCAGTATATGCAGGATAAGCAAGCAGATTCTCGACGATAACTCACATTTGTTGAACGGTTGGGTACAGACAGCCACAATCTCCATGTAAGGATGGGTGGGCACAGGAATTTCCTGGTCTTCGTCATTGGCAGTTGGCATCCAGAACGATAGTCGTCCTTCATCTACCAATGTCTCAGCTGCAAAAGTCAGAATGTCGTCGAGCATCACCAGAAAGCTGTAAGGCTTCTTCGGTGGGACATAAGTCGGTTTCCTGCAATCGTCAGTCGATGGTCGAATTGGGTGGCTAGGGCACCACTTACATTCCATGTTGCTTTCCCTGCTCTATTAACCAGGGGGTCTTCTCAGGATCACGGAGACCAAGAACCCTCAACCCTTCACGCACGCCATATGGAGGATCACAAACAATTCCATCCCATGTTCGGCGGTGTCTCCTAATGGGTGTGTTTGTCAAGTCGGCTGAGAATACGTCTCCCAAACACGAGCCGATACCATACTGGTCAAAATTACCCTTCAAACTCTTCTTTCCACCCTCGCCACGGATGCTCCGACCATCAATATCACTTCCGAATGCGACAGCACCAAAATGGGCACAGGCGATGGGGAAAGAACCAGTTCCAACGAAAGGGTCATAGAACAGCTTGCCAGGGGCAGCGAGTGCAATATTGGCAGTGACGAGGGCGAGCTCGGAGTCCATGCTTGTCGTTGAGATATATCCTCGCTTCTTTAGGTCAAACTTAACCAAGATCTCCCGCGATGAGTTTCCGACATGCCTCGCAAGGTACATCATGGTGGGGTCTGGAATGTTTAAGGGGACGCTGTCGTAAGGCCACATCTCGAAGATGGTGAACAAGTTGTCAGGGTTGGTCATTTTCACCGGCCCAGTCCAGCCCAGAAATCGGAAAGAGTTGATAAGTTCGATTCGCTTTTTGGCCGAGCGAGTTCCTTGGTAGTGATCAACATCGAACTTGAACGACTTTCCAAGGTAGCTGCCCCAAAGATGAGATGTGTTTGTCTTGACTGATTCGTGGAGTTCATCCAGGGTGCTTCCTTTGCCCCAGAGCTCATGAATGGATTGAATGAGAATGGATCTCTTGGCAAGACGTTTAGCATCGTCCACTGAAGCAAGTTGCACAATACAAAAAGGTGACTATTCACAGTAAGTTTCTGGATTGGATCAATATTATTCAAAGGAATACGGACATCTTGGCTATAGTCGACTATTTTCATGTTCAGGCCTTCAACCAGAGCCAAAGCTTCGATTTCAGGAACCCGAAAGGTCTCATGCGCCTGCGCGAATTTAATGAGAAAATCCATCTTGTTTCCAAGTTTTGGTGAATTGTGTTGTGTAAGAGGAAGCCCAATTGCACTCAAGGATTTGAGTTAAAGTGGTGGGGGAAAGGTCACGCTCTGTGCCTGATTTCTTTGATTAGAAAACTGCTTTACCGCGGTTCTTCCACAACCAAATACGAATTCTAGGAGCGTTCCGCGAATTCAAGGGCAATATCTTTGAATAACTTCGTAATTTTGCAGAGTTCAAAGTGTAGCTTGACCAAGAGATCCTCTTTGAATTCTGATCTTGTGAGAAAAATTCACCGAGAAAAACCCGGCTAAAACCAATCGTGCTATTTGTGTTACCCAGCACATCACATTTGCGACTTACACATGTTCAAAAACAGCAATCAACACCGCCGATGAAATATCCTCTCATCTGGATATTTCCCTTTAAAAATGTTCCCAGCTGCTGCACCATCGATTTATCAATCGCCAAAATGCTTCGTGACATACGGTACGATGGGTCATCTTGATACCAAGCAAGCTCCTCGTAAGGGCAAGCCTTGGACCGCAGTTATGTCACTGGATTTTATTCACAAGGTTTGAACAAACACGAAATTATTAGAATAGACACAATACTTACATACGGTTAGGTTGATCTGATTCTACCCTCAGAAGCCTATGATGCCGCTTCTGAACAGCTTGCCAACACTCAAAACTCCCCGCACTACTCGAAGGTAGTAATGTCCCTCGGGGATATCCTACAAGGAGATTTCTTCACTGAGTACATTAAAAAGGGTATGCAAATCGCTATGTGATTGGGTGTTTCTAACATTGGGCGTGTTATAGGTGATATCATGATGCTTTCAGAAGGAAAGGCAACGAATGGCACACTGTTCACCCTACGCGAAGGTATAAATAATGGATCAAATCTTTTTTAGGATCAATTACTGACTCTAAGCAGGTGTTTTGACCATGTTCGTTGGCAAGGAGACGTATGAACGTGCAGGACTTATTGGAAAACCATGTGGTGCAAAGGGTGGAAGAGGATCAAAACCTCGATGGGGTGAGTGGCCAAATAACGATGTCTAGAAACAACAACTGACCCGTATCAAGTGATAACATACAATCTCAGAGAACCGTCTATGCTTCGAGGACATAAAGGCTATGACAGGCTGATCTATGCCTGCAAGAATGTGTTCACTCAACCCATGACATGGCTCTTCTGCAATAACACAGCCCAGAGTAAGCACAACTAGGCTCTTCAGTCCCAGATCTTAACATCGTGCTAACAACTCCAAGCTCCCAGTCCTGATCCCCTACAAAAGTTCATTCCCTCAGCCTTCACCTCAACGCCCAGCATATCGCAGGACCTGGCTGTTCTTCAGCCGAGTCTCGACGTCGACCCAGAAATTCTCTCCGAAAATGACCGCGAGTCTCTCGAATACTTTGCCACAGAAGTTTACGAGTGGCTCTCGCTCATTCGACTAGGCAGCTCACGTGTAGAACCTCATGACAGCATCGACCCCTATCTTTCGCGGTATTCTGTGCCGGGCGATGATCCCAAGGAAGCCAAAGTCTGTAAGTTGAGTTGGGAAGGTTTCATGTCGGCGCAATGGCTTCGCAGCTTGCTCATGAATGTGCTGGCCGCTTGTCCTTCGGGGACATGGTTATCCCTTAGCGCTACGTGCTTCTCGAGGAGTTTATATGGCAAAAGCGATGACCTCACAATTCTGAGGCCACCTAATGCAGCTGGGAAATACCTCATGTGGGAGACTAAATCGTCCGATTGAGAGGCTATTCTTGCTTTGATCGCACGTTTCGTTCATCGCCGACACCACCCTCGCCCAGGACAGCATCCTCAACCAATTTCCGCAGCTCAGCTTGACCTTGAGGGGTGTTGAAATCGTCACGCTGAGCCAGTTCCTCGATTCTCCTTCGAAATTCTGGGTCAATTTCCTCCGGTATGTCTGTGGTCTCGTCCATTGTGCCAACAGTAACCTTCATTCCCTCTGGAGGGGGAGGAATAACTTCAGGCATGACAGCTGCTGCGGTCGAGGCAGGGTCGTCTGCCTTCTTAGCTTCCGTCCTGGACAGGTACTCCGCCACAGCAGGAAATTCTGCTTCGGCTTCAATCTTCTCTCGAGCAGTCAATCCCTCTGATCCTCGGTGGTTGATGTTTGCGCCGAGCTCTTCAACAAGGACCTGGGCCGCATCTTGGGTCTCGACAACAAACAAGGCCGTCTCGTTGTCCTCATCTTTCAGGTCAACATCGACATTGAACTCGCGGATAAGTGTTCGAAGAAGGTCGAGGTGATTATAGCTCGCGGCGGCGTGGACAAGCGAATAGCCATGCTCATCTTGCGATGATGCGAGTGCTGGGTTCTCTCGGAGGAGGGGCAGCAACGTAGGGTTGTTGTCAGCTGCAAGGAGGAATGGGTTTGGAGTGGCCATGATAGCAGATTTTCGTTTGGTGTTATTTTGTTGAGTTTAATGAGCTCGGTCTAATTCCTGTGATAGCGAGGCAGTACCAAGTCGAAATATTGAGCTCGTCGCGTTGCAAGTTTTGAAGTCTTGGAAACTTTATAGATTTTTGGCGGGGTAGCTTGCATGTGGAACCCCACCACTCATCATGATGACTGACAAAATCAATTGAAAACCGTAATTACTCGTATCACCAGAGATTATCAGGCAGGCATAAAGCTTGGTAAACTAATTTAGCCCCCTGCTTCATATTAAATTCTTTGCTTGTTCCTGACGCTCAATCATTATCGGCGTGACGCATCAGATACAGCAAGTATCATCCATCATTCCAGGGTAACAACCATCCAAAGTGCCTACTTTGTTCCTCCACATTCAAGTGCTTGCCTGGTGTGAAAGGATTGGATGACTCAGTAAACGTCTACCAACATCCGAACCTGAACACAAGGACCTGGAACTTTAGCTTGTTTGATAGATCATTATCTTCTCTTCCGTGTGACCGCTTCTCCTCAATAGCGGCCTGACTCACTAAAGGAGCCTAAGATCGTTCCTTATTTGAGGCGGTGCCGTAAGGCAGTTTTCCATTTGTTCCTGGCCCGCATGGACTTACCACAGTCGCCACAACCCATTTGAGCTGCCTCCCCAGAACATTGCATCAGGGACCCTGGACATATATAAGTGCCTGGCGAGTGGAATATTTGGATCTGTTCTCAGTCGAAAGCTATTCACAGTTACGTGCGCATCAGTCAGTACACACCCTGTTGTCCAGTCCCGTCAACAGGCCCTATAAGCAATAGTGCCCTCAACTGCAGTGGCACCAACGCGCACGACTCTTCTGAACCTGGATTTGACAAAAAGTGAGTTCTTCTAGGTCGCAGATGCCCAAGGCTCCGGAGAATAATATTTTCGGTTTGCTGGAATAAGTTGGTGCATATACTTGACAAAAGATTGCCCCTCGAGTGAGGAAAGCGTATCATCTTGCTTGAGGACCAGCGCCATCAACCTCATGCTTGCTCACCGTCGGTCGTTGCGTTCTCTTCTCACACCCCTCAGCAGAGTCACCACGAACCTTCAGAATCTTCGAGCTTCTTCCTCAACGGGTCTCGACAGAATGCCTGCCCCTTATATCCCACAAGACGCTCAAGCCGTAGCGAGCGTGGTGCGTGCTTTAGATGGTGCCCGGAAGGACAAGAAACGCGGCGGATTCTCAATCAAGAAGACAACTTTTGATGTGAAGGGATCAGCTGATGGCATTCAAGTCGACTCATGGCGCTTGCAGGATTGGGATTACAAGCGACGTGATTTGCCTACCTATGCACGGGGCCTCTTCACTACCAAGACACGACGAAACGAACCAGAGATCGCCGTAAGAGGCTACGACAAGTTCTTTAATGTTAACGAAGTTCATGAGACCAAGTGGGAGAACATCTTTAAACGGACACAAGGCCCTTACGAGTTAACCCTCAAGGAGAATGGCTGTATCATTTTCATTGCTGGGTTGGAAGACGACACATTGATTGTGTGCAGCAAGCACTCAACAGGTGATCGGGACGACATTCAGGTCAGCCATGCCAGCGCTGGCGAGAAGCGCTTAGAACAACAGCTGGCTGCCGTTGGCAAGACAAAGGCAGATCTTGCGCGAGAGCTCCGAAAGAGGAACGTCACTGCCGTAGCTGAGCTCTGTGATGATGAGTTCGAGGAGCACATCTTGGCCTATGGCCCCGATAAGGCTGGGCTGTACCTTCATGGCATTAACCTCAACCTCCCCGAGTTCGCCACCTATCCAAGTCGTTTTGTCCAAGACTTTGCCGACGAGTGGGCTTTTCGCAAGACTGACCTTATCACAATGGACGACATCCATCAAGTAAAAGCTTTCCTTGAAGAGGTAGCTGAAACTGGAGCACACGATGGCCGAGATGTTGAAGGATTTGTTATTCGCTGCAAGATGTCCCACGATCCTTCTACACACCCCTATCGCGACTGGTTCTTCAAGTACAAGTTCGAAGAACCATACCTGATGTACCGACAATGGCGAGAATGCACAAAAGCCTTGATTGCTGGAAAACAGCCAAAGTTCAAGAAGCACACCAAAATTACCGAGGAGTATCTGTTGTATGCCCGAAGACGACTTGCGGCAGACCCTAAGCTAGGAAAGGAGTACAACAACAACCACGGGATCATCGCTCTTCGCGACGACTTCTTGAAGTTCAAGAACATCAAGGGAGCAGATGCAGCTAATATGGGAGAGTTGGACCCTCTGGTTATGACAGAGGTCACCCGTGACGTGATTTTGTGCCCCATTGCCACGATTGGCTGCGGCAAAACAACTCTCGCTATGGGACTCTCACACCTATTCGGCTGGGGTCATGTTCAAAACGACAATATTTCTGGCAAGGGACGTCCCCCACGCTTTACGAAGATGGTGTTGGACGAACTCAAAAACCATCCTGCCGTGATCGCAGATCGGAACAACGCCCAGAGACACGAACGCAAGCAGATCATTACGGATGTCAAGCTCCAACATTCTACTGCCAAGCTTGTCTGCCTGAACTTCAAGCATAACGAAGAGTCAATCGATGAGATTCGGCGAATTACTCAAGAAAGGATTATCGCGCGTGGTGATAACCACCAGACCATTCATGCAGCAAGCGATAAGGAGAAGTTCATTGGCGTAATGGAGGGCTTTATCAATCGGTTTGAAGCATGTAATCCGCACTCCCGACCTGACGATGGTTTCGATGCCGTTATAGATCTTGATCCTACAGCTGGCAGTCGACAGAACCTCGAAACTGTTGTGACACAAATGCACAAACTCTTCCCCAATCTTATCAAGGAAATCCCATCCGCTGAGGCATTTGACGCTGCAATTGACTATGCCCTCGGTTATAAACCAGATTTCAAGCATGATATACCCGATCGGGGCAAAAAAGGCTACCAACAGCAACAACAACCCAAGGCACAGAAACCAAAGAAGATGGAATACATGTCTGTTAACATTCCTACCCAGGAGGTCAACAATGCTCTTGAACAAGCTTTCAAAGCCACTCCACCTTCAACTTCGCGGCTTTACACTCAACTCAAGCAAACAAGACGCGTACAGCCAAAATTCCATGTTACTTTGCTGCACAAGGCCAGTAGTAAGGAGCACTCTGAACTCTGGCAAAAGTATGCTGCGCTTCAGAAAGAGGCAGAGGCTGCTGGAAACCCTGAAGGGAAGGTTGGTGAATGTGATGTCATCCTTGAAAGAGTGAGTTATCCTTTATACACCCATGTGACACCAGTAACTAACTGTGAATAGGTTGTGTTTGATGATAGGATCATGGCAATTGTGGTTCGCCTAGCAGACCAAGATGATCAATGGCAGTGTGTGAACCGCGTGGCGCACATAACGGTCGGAACTCGAGATGATTCGGTCAAGCCTAAAGAAAGCAACGACCTCCTGGCAAGGTGGCTGGAAGTGGGTAGTTCCCCAGAAACCAATATTGGCGAAGTTGTGTTTGAGGGGAAGCCTACGCTTAAGGGTACAGTGACACCCGTGCTTAGCAAGTTTTAGAAAAAAAAGAAGAGGAGTGAAATTCGAGGGTTGAGTGCGCAGTGACTAGTATCCTAGGAGCATCGGCATGATATGAGAAAGGAATCTGTGGTGTGAACAAGACACCCAGCCCCAAGGGATTCGAAATAGATTTTGTAAGATATATATAAGGCAGTACGTTTTTGTCTCCCCAAGACTTCTTGAAAACTCAAGTCCTTTGCGTGGCATTCAAGTGCGATAAAAGTAAATAGGGGTGTTTCAATAGATGGCTTGAGACGACGGTGTATAAGCTGGAGTTTTGAGATGAAATAGCCGAGGCCAAAGGCTCTTTGCTTTATAGAATCATTCAAATATGTCAACTGGGCGCGAGCACATATATTAACATGATAACACAGAGTGTTGGCTTCTAGCATAAGGCATTTCGATCGCAAGTCCTGAGCTGCAAAAGGGGTATAGTGAATACAAGACTCAGGGTATGAATAAAAAACACAAGACAAACAGTACAGTACAAGCAGCATGTGCAACTCAATTGTTCGTTACTCATCATCAAGGAATCGACTAGCTAGGGCACCGAAGAATGGTACCTCAAATCTAACAAGGTTGTTAGTAACAAGACCAAGATGAAGTGAGGAAGACCGTATACCTGTCGAGTATCTCTGCATCTTTATACGCTCGTAATGTGAGAACAGCGATTAAAGCAATGTCGCAAAGGAAGAATAGCCAGCTCAGGAATGTAGACCATGAGAATATAAGATGGAAGACCATAATTGCTGTGAAAAGCAATGCAGATTGCCAAGCATGAAACCTGAGACGGATGTTAGAAGCGTGCAGATGAGGAAACACGGCCAGTTCGAGAAGAGCCAAAAAAGCCTAATCATACCTCACATAGTCGCTATTTCGCTCCAGAATCAGCAGTACAATAGCACCCAGTGGTGGAAATGCGACATATGCTAGACAAGCTTCATAATCCAGGCGCATTCCTAAACTTGTGTCCCATTCACTGACTTCGGCAGCAGGATAGGCGCCAGGCATTGTGCTTGACGCACCGAAAGCGCGATTATCGGGACTAATAGCCGCCCAGCCAGCTGACTGGCCATCGAAACCGCTCCATCCTCGTTGTGGCTGCGGGTGCTGAAGCGGTGGAGGAGAAGCAACGGGAGAGAACGATCGTCTAGCGTCGTAGGATGGTCGAGGCGAGGCATAGTCGGGAGAAGTTACACGGGAATGCTCCGGAGGAGAGGATTGATAAGGAGCGAAGTCCATGGTTGTCGGAAATGTGAATGGATCTGTCTTTATAAAAGGTTGAATGCGTTGCTGGTTCGATATAGACGATGCCGTAGCTGAATCAGATGACGAAAGAACGGTAAATACAACGTTTTCGGGCGCCTATAACTTCCGGATTTCCCTTTTTGCTTTTAATCCACAGTTCTACAAGGTTTAACAGGGACGTGGTGATCTCGACGTGCAGTTGTAAAGTGAATCACGATGACAGATTGAGTTGATCGAGAGGCGGGGCGGTGATAGTAGAAGGTTAAGGTTGCTCCTGGTAGTAGCTTCACGTAAAGTACCTGCATATAGTTGTAGCTTTCAGCCACACACCACAGCCACATTTCTTGATATCTTTGGAAGGTCCTCTTATGGCCGAATATCATGTTTGAACGTGGGTTCGTCGCCTCGAAAGCAATAGTGTAATTTCTAGGATTCCTATCAATGAACGACTTACAAGGTGGCACAGAATATAACTTTGCTGAAAGAACACCCGATTTAGCCAGTTTTGACACTGTAGTTATCCAATATGCTGTTCGTACATCTACACATACATGGCCTTTGTGAGCCGTCTTATTTGTACATCTTATTCAACAATCCCTGGCTCTATGTTCATTCGCCATCTTTTTTGTCTCCCTTGGCCTCGTCCTCTAACTGGCCTTTTCGGCCTTCCAGAGCCAACCACAAGCTTCGACTTCCACCCTCCAGAGTACTGGTGATGCCCAAGCCAACGCCTTGGAGCATGGCCACCAACTGACCCCGCAGGCCTTCCAGACCACCCTCGATACCGCCGACCCAGTTGATTCCAGATTGATCAAATATCTTGCCTTCAACACGACCACCAACGAGAAGTAGCTTTGATAGGCCACTTTGGCAGATTGGATCGTGATAACCGGGGTTCTTCTTCCTTGTAGGAGCCGGAAATTTACCCGGAACAGGCGCCAGAACACTCAATGCCGCAGCGAGATGGGCTGGAGAAACAGCAGGGAGAACCAGAGCAGCCAAAGGACCAACCATTACTGGCTCGATCTGTGCATAACTTGAGTCCTCAGGCACCTCGGTATTCTTAATGGTTTCGTAGGCAGCTTCAGAAAGATCGTGAACTACAGGACCCCGAACTGTTCTCATTGTCTTGTCCGACGCAGCAGCAGCTTCGGGGTCGTAGAATTCAACAAGCTTGAGGGCTACACGCAACATGTTTGTTCGCACCACCTGTAATTGAACTAATGGGGTGATACCGACAGGTTCGGTGCCAGGAATCGCATTGGGCTTGGGGACCGTGGAAAGAGCCTTCTTCAGTTCTCGTCGTACTGCAGCCCACTCTACGGCCGTCAAGTTGCTATGCTGAAAGAATAAGATCAAAGGAGTTGTTCGGAGGAGCGATGTGTAGGTTCGGATCAACTGGCTCTTTCTCGTTTCAACAGGTCGAGCGCTTGGAGGCTTGGTAGCAGGAGCATGATCGATCGGCTTTCGAATTTCTGTCACAGCAGCAGAGTAGTTCGGCGACGTCGAAATGTTGCGAATAGCCGTGGTCCAAGGCCTGTGAGAGAGGTGGGATTCTCTGCGCAATTGTCGCAGACAGGGCGAGGCAACCCTTGATATTCGTGAAGCCATGATCTCTAGCTACAGAAATGTCAGAACCAGTCCCAGATTTATTTGTCAAGATTCAATGCTGTACGTACATGACAATTGTATTACTGGCTTCGTAGGCCAGATCAAAAATTCCACCAGCACTCATAACCACTAGATGCCAATTCCGAGAGAGTTTACGATCTCGGTATGGCCCGTGCACCGGATCAACCCACCGCCGATCCCCGGCACTGCAAGGCCACTGAGCCAGTGCCGGGCTGTTGCTGGCAGACCAGGCTGATTACGCGCGACCTGACTGCCTACCTCACAGCTTCATCTTTGGTGTCATTAGAGCATCCATAGCTTTTGACTTTTCAATTTACAGCTACACGCCAACACAACGACTTCACGTTTGCCTCCACCGCTCTCAATAAGGACTTATAATTATAACACCACATCCCAATCAGATTTAATCATCGTCATTGCCCACCATGTCGACTCTCGAGGAGCTCGATGATCTCGACCGCCGAGACAAGGAGGATAAGAAGAGAGATGGCGACGACAAGAAAGAGAAGAAGCCTACTGATGGCGATGCAGACATGCAAGATGCAGAAGAAGAGGAGGACGATATTCTTGATGAAGAGATCCTTGGATTAAGCACACAAGACATCCAAACCCGCAAACGTTTGCTAGAAAATGATTCTCGCATCATGAAGAGCGAACTCTCGCGGTTATCACATGAGAAGGCTGCCATGGGGGAAAAGATCAAGGAGAACCAGGACAAGATTGCCAACAACCGGTTAGTTTCTGGTCAAGTACGGTAATATGGGACCATTGCTAACTTGCTTCACAGACAACTCCCTTACCTCGTCGGCAACGTCGTTGAGCTGCTTGATCTGGATCCCACGGCCGAATCATCAGAAGAAGGCGCCAACATTGATCTGGATGCCACTCGAGTTGGAAAATCGGCAGTCATCAAGACGTCTACGCGACAAACGATTTTCCTCCCTTTGATTGGTCTCGTTGACGCCGAGAATCTAAAGCCTGGTGACCTCATTGGAGTCAACAAGGACTCATACCTTATTCTCGACACCCTTCCGGCCGAGTACGATAGTCGTGTCAAGGCTATGGAGGTTGATGAGAAGCCCACAGAACAGTACTCCGATGTTGGTGGACTGGACAAACAGATTGAGGAGTTGGTGGAAGCTATCGTATGGCCCATGAAAGAGGCTGAGCGTTTCAAGAAGATTGGCATCAAAGCCCCCAAAGGTAACAATGGAAGAGAAATTATCACAGGGAATCTTATATGCTAACTTTGTTTAGGCGCACTGATGTATGGTCCCCCAGGTACAGGCAAGACTCTACTAGCACGAGCCTGTGCGGCGCAGACGGATGCTACGTTCTTGAAGCTAGCAGGCCCTCAATTGGTGCAGATGTTCATAGGTGATGGTGCCAAGCTCGTACGTGACTGCTTTGCGCTAGCTAAAGAGAAGGCGCCTGCGATTATCTTTATCGATGAGTTGGATGCGGTTGGTACCAAGCGATTCGACAGCGAGAAGAGTGGCGATCGTGAGGTCCAGCGAACCATGTTGGAACTGCTGAACCAGCTTGATGGTTTTGCCTCTGATGATCGTATTAAGGTGTTGGCCGCAACAAACCGAGTCGATGTTCTTGATCCTGCGCTTCTCCGATCCGGCCGACTCGATCGCAAGATTGAATTCCCTCTACCAAACGAGGAAGCTCGTGCTCAGATCTTGAAGATTCATTCTCGCAAGATGAAGGTCGATCCCGGTGTCAACTGGGGCGAGTTGGCTCGAAGCACAGATGAGTTTGGAGGTGCTATGCTGAAGGCTGTGTGTGTGGAAGCTGGTATGATTGCCTTGCGATCAGGCAAGAACAAGATTGGCCACGAACATTATGTTGATGCCATTGCTGAGGTGCAGGCCAAGAAGAAGGACGTGAGTGAAACCCTTGGTTCATTCTGTGAGATTTTTTTACTAACTGAGCTGGATAGACTGTCAACTTCTACGCTTAATTGTGATGATGGTAGTAGATACAGCGGACTGGATTACTGGTCATACGAGCCGGTGCATTGGGAATTAGACGCAGCAAAGGCACTCATAGATCAATGTAGCACTATCTCGGCATATGCCCGCCTTTATCGGGGCATTGACCTCGAACAGTGAATAAGTTCAAGTCGACAGTTCCAAGCATTGTATTCGCTATGTTTCAAACGTTAATCGCAAAGAGAATGACTCAAGAAGATGCTTTCCTTGTCTAGGGAGTCTTGGACATTCTTCGAGCAGATTGATTTCTGTTTCGAAAGTCTATACTAACAAAACCATTATGGGGGGAAAGCTATCAATACTCCCAGACCGAGCACTCGAAGGATCCGAGATAGCTGTACAAACAATGAGTTTAATTATGGTTCTTCATACCAAGGTTATATCAGCATGTATCAGAATAGTCATTATGGGTTACAAAATGAGGTAGCTGAAACTAATATGCTCGTCAAAGTCGTCAGGCATTTATTAGTGATTGAAAGGTAAAGCTTATGATATCTCGACGGGATATATCAAGCTAAAAAGTATGAGGAACAACGGATTTGAACCCCTAACCTTCAGGAATCTCCATGCTTAATCGCTGGAATCTGACGCGCTACCGTTGCACCAGCTCCCCATTGATTCCATGAGTTTTCGCAAGAAGGCAATCTGCCGGAGCATTTGTTCCATTAAGAAATCGAGATCGACGTCTAAGCTTGCGGTTCGATTAAACTTGGATGAGATACAAAAGCATGTGCTTCGCTAAAAGGACATTTTCAGCCTAGCTAGGCCTGGGGGGAAATAAGACTACGGATGAGGTCAACGAGATATTAATATATCTTGATTAAAAAACTACTATAGCATGCAAAGAATACTAAAAAGTATCTTAATAATAGATAAAATTTTAGTAATTATTTAAATATGTATTTTATATTATAAATAATTTTTATTGAATTTATTACATTTACCTAAACTTATGCAAGTTGGTATCACATCCGAAGTCTTGTTCCCCCCCTTGCTAGGGCAGTATTTGGCAGCGGATTGTACCGACATGCACCTCGGAGGCTCAGTCATCTGGCGTCTTACCTGTTCGAGCCTGGAGCTTGTGCGGGGCGGGTGATGCAAGATACGTCATGGTGGCGCCTGGGGAGGGCACTCATCCAAGGCTTGCTTGTGCAAAATCAAAATCACATCGCGATGATGCGTTAACGATAGGCAATGATGATGCTGATGGTGACGCTACTGCCCCTTTGTTGACAAGTGATTAAGTATTGTGATACTGGTGCTTGTGGAACTGTTTTGGTCCTCTGCCCCTCATATCCCACGCTTTCTTGAGCTGTTGCGTAAGTATCCTGTACTTCACTGTTACTCAGTGTAAACTGCCAGATTCCAGCCACCCCATGACAACGGCACAGTGACGTGATAGATTTCCCCTTCCGTGGCTTGCTCTCCTCCCTAGAATCTGTCTTTTCTTTTCCCACCTTCATCTCGCTCCAGTTGCGTAACTGTTTTCATTCCTCTTCCAACTCTTTTCCATACTTTAATCCCCCCGAGGTGATTCCTATTATCACACTCTTCTCTCACCTAATTCATTCCATTTCCTCGCGACTTGGCATAGTCTTTCAAGGCATAAGACTCGCAAGAATAACTTGATCGATCTGCAGTAGAAACAGCAGTCAAAATGAGATTCTTGAACGCCGTCTTGGCCGCTGTGGCCATCAACGGTGTTACCGCCAGCACATGGTTCCCTGGCTCAAAGCCTGGTAAGCTTGCTACCGCTACTTCTTCTTGCCTGCGAGATAGTCTAACAATAACCAGTCTACAACAAGTGGCACGAGACCGAGCTGGAGCGCTGGCTCTCAGACCACGATGTTCCTTACCCAACACCCGCCGATCGCAAGGATCTCGAGTCCTTGATTGAGAAGAATTGGGAGAACCACGTTGTTACGCCTTACAACAGCTGGGATACTAACCAGCTCACCTCTTATTTGCAATCAAAGGGCAAGGAAACCAAGAACGAAGCCGCTGCTTCAAAGGATAGCCTTCTCTCCCAAGTCAAGGCAAATTGGTATGAGACCGAGAGCAACGCCCAGTCTGCCTGGCTCAACGTCAAGGACTGGATCCTTGACACCTGGAGTGAGAGCCAGTTGAAGGCCTTCGCCGATAAGCATGGGATCCCTGGTATGTTCCGCCTCGATTGTTTTCTTTCGCCATCATGATTCGGCTTGCCAGAGAACTAACCATACATTATTTACAGCCCCTCAGCCTCGCCACCGTGACACTCTTCTTCAGAAGGTCCGTTCCAACTACGAGACTGTTGCCAAAAAGGCTAACCAGGCTTCTTCTTACCCTGGCAATTGGCTCTACGAAACTTGGTCCGAGTCTGATCTCAAGGAATGGCTCGACACCCATGGATTCCCCGCCCCTCAGCCTATGACTCGCGACAAGCTCATCGCCTCCGTTCGACGCAACTCTCGTCTTGCTTACCTCAAAGCTCAGGATCAGGCCGCTAGTGCCACAGCTAGTGCTCGGGGTGCATATGCCACTCTTACCGACATGATTATTGATGCCTGGAGTGAGTCCCAGCTCAAGGAGTTCTGCGACAAGAATGGCATTGCTGTTCCTCAGGGTACCAAGGCCAACGAACTCCGCGCCCTTGTCCGCAAGCACCGAGCCGATATCCTTGGCGACAACATGTCCGCCAGTGCTGCATCCGCTTACGGTGCTGCCACCTCGAACGCTCAGAACCAGTACGCCAAGGCCACCGACAGTGCTTCGTTAGCTGCTCAGGATGCTTTTAACCAGGCTGTTGGAACTTGGTCCCAGAGTCGTCTCAAGTCCTACCTTGATGCTCGTGGTGTTCCTGTTCCTCAGGGCTCCAAGAAGAACGAGCTTGAGGCCCTCGTCCGCAAGAACGCTCACGTTGCCTACCATGGTGGAAACGCATGGACCTTTGATGATTTCAGCTACGACAACTTGAAGAAGTACCTTCAGCGCAACGGAGATGCTGCTGCCAAGCAAGTCGCCGAGAAGAAGGATGCCACTCGCGATGAGCTCTATAACGCTGCTCAGTCCGCCTACTCTTCTGCTTCATCCGCCGGAGGATCCACTTGGGCTTCTGCCACCAGCTACCTTACTTCTGCCACCAACTCTGCCAAGCAGTCTGCCTTCGATGAGTGGACCGAGACTGATCTCAAGGCCTATCTCGATAGTTATGGTGTGCCTGTGCCACAAGGATCCAAGCTTGAGGATCTCAAGGCCGAAGCACGAAAGCAAGCCACCTACTTCAAGTACGGCACCAGCTCCCCGTCTGGAACCTTCTTCGCTAAGCTCGGAGAAACTGCCCGTGATACCTACAATTGGGTTACCAGCCAGCTTCAGCTTGGTGGTCAGGCTGCCAAGAAGAAGGCTGCTGAGGCCGAAGTTGATGCTAAGGCCAAGATTGACAAGGCCAAGATCCGCGAGGAGCTATAATGTATTGTGAAACTCTGGTCACTTGAGATCAATACTCAGACGGCCGAAGACTCTTATAGTCTTGGAACATGTGATATCAGCGTGGCATAATGCCACCGGTGAAAAGGCGAGAAGGGAAGATCGAAGCTGATGGAAGTTCAGCCATGACGAGGATGCAAACCATGATACTTGACGTCGTTTGCTTTAGCAGCTAGTTATGTTTTACGAATCCTATTTTGTTGATCACGTATAAATTTGTGCCAACTACTTTAATCGCATGTTGAGAAAAGGAATCCAGTGGCAAGACAAAAGAGATATACTTCGTTCGGTGTTGCGGACGCGCTGCTAGCAGAACGGCCATGCTTTATCACGAAATGACTTAAGAAACGTACCGTACGGGGTCGATTCACATAATCCTTCATCTTGAACTCAGAGTCTGGAAAGAAGATCATACAGCACAGAGTCGGCAGGTGTCAATAAAAATATAATATGATAATAGTTTTGTGTTTCCTAACGCCATCGCTGGAAGAAAATCCATCGCGACCAAAATATGTTCCACTCCCTCTAGGGCATGAGTAGATCCAATCGTCTAACAAAGATCATGCCCAGAGCCTGCAGGTTCCATCTGCACCAGCGCTGAGACACCATGGGTGCTTGGGGTGCCAGTCCACGTCGAGGACACCCAGCTTGTTGATTACTTTATGACCCTTGAGCATCTTCACAGGCACAATAGTTGCGTTCTCCATAAGATCGCTGACAACCTTGCCGTGGAAGATCTGTAATGTTCCGTCATCACTGGCATCAGCGAAGAGAGGCAGACTGCGATGGAATTTGACAGCGCGGATTGCCTCAGGGTGGAATCTCATTGTCTTGTAAGGGCGAGGCGACAGATCAAGATCATGCCACAGTAGTCTTCGGTCGTAGGAACCAACAATGAGGTTGTCTCCACCAGGGTGGACATCAAATGAAGAGATCCATCGGGCACCAGGTTGAACAACCTTGACGAGTTCTTGGCGTTGAAGATCATAACACCTGATCATGCGCTGCGTGGCAACAAAGAATAGTGGTCTTGAGGGATGGAATTGAGCCGTCTGGGCAAGACCAGGCAGCTTTCGGAAGGGAATTTGACTGAGATGCTTAGAGAGCGTATGAATGGCGACCGAGCTCCTTTGTCCGGTTGGCGAAACAGAGCTGATGAATTCACCTCGCCTGTGCCAGCTAATGACCTTGATTGTTGACCTGACAGTAGCTTTGAGCAGCACACCGGCAGACTCCAGCTTGGCTCCAGGTCGCGACCACTTGGCAGGAGGCTCTTTCTTCGCACCATTGACTGCGCTGGGTTGTGCGCCGTTGGTGGCATAACCGAAACCAGCATCTAGAACCTCACGACTGGCCTTCTCAACAGCATCGCTGGCGACTGAGGGTATCATGAAGAAGAGATCCTCTCCAGCGGCAGCTGCTAAAATGAGGGTCTCCTTGTTGGGTCTCCATCGCACAACGTTGACAGGCTCCTCGCTGCTAAGCTTTGTCATCCATTCTTGATGACCGTTGAGAGCCCAGACACGAACTGTGCCATCATCACCACCAGAAGCCACGAATTCACCATCTGGGCTGAACGATACAGAACGAACCCTGCCATCGTGGCCGCGGAAGATAGTCTGGTTGAGTGTAGGAAAAGGCTTGAGGTCTTCGGGTCGAGGAAGCTTAGGTAAAAGTGAGTTGGGGTCGATGTTAAGCCTGTTCTTCCTGATTCGTGGGGCGAGGTAAAGATCCAGACAACGGTCGAATCGTTCCTTGACAAACTCGCCATAACCGGGGACTTTACGCAGCGAGTCGAATTTTGCAGGCAGGTACTCCTTTTCTCTCTCCTCGGGATCTTGGTTCTTCCAAGCCTCCTTTTCTTCCTCAGTCGGCAAGTACTCCGGTGGTGGGTTGTAGCTAAGGTCGTACCCAGGAGGAGCGAGCTTGGGAGCTGGGATGTTCATGACATGAGGATCTTGAGGCTCCTCGTTTGCCCATACATCATAGTAAGACTCCTCCTTCTCTTCCTCCTCTCGTTGTCGCTCCTCGGGAGGTTTGTATGGTAGGATGCGTCCCTCCTTGATGGCTCGGACAAGTTTGGCAACTCGCTTGGCTTCATGCTTTGAGGGAACAAAACGGCGTTTCGGTTCTGGTGCAGCGCTCAAAGGCATCTTCTCCTCAATCCCGGTAAAGTATGGTACCATATCCTGGAATAATTAGTGGTGTCCAGCAACAGAGAAGAGGGGAAGGACATACGGGGTAAGGGTTGTAATCATCGCTGGGAACCTCGTTCATTTGTAATCGCTTAAGAAGTTCGAGTTGATCTTGAGTCAAGTCCAAAGGCTTTCCAGTTTCGGGATCTATAAGGCCAGTCCAGCCCTTGGGGATCTCAATACTATCAAGGAGAGCATCCAGAGCCTCCCCAGTAGCTGGGCGCATAATCTTCTTGCCATTGATATCGTAGCCGATATGAGGATAAGAGTCGTAGAAGGAGAGGGGAATGTTGCCAATGGTGTTGGATGGGCCTTGAGCATCTGAATCATCACTGTCATAGACAGGATCAATCTCAGCATATTCGTAGCGCTCTCCTCCGTTGGCATCCTTGACGACGCGATAGTTTGGTTCCGAGTCATCATTGTCGAGTGCGGGAGGCGCTACGAAACTATCGTCTGCGTCGGAGGAGGCGTCTTCACTGTAGACTTCATCGTCCTCGTCATCGTCGTCTCCGTCGCGCTCATTTGAGTCTCGGCCGTCGAGTTCATCTTCAAGGTCGCTCTCCTCAAAGTCAGATCCATCTTCGCTCTGGGACAGAACGCCGTCTAGCTCCACGCCGGTGAGCTCGTCATCGACAGGAGCAGGTTCGGAAAGAACCTTTCGCTTGCGTGATGCCAATGTTGGTGCCATTGGATCTTTCCAGTTGGTCAAGAGGAATTTTGCAGAAGACTAGCGGGTAGAATGGCAGGGAAGCCAAAACGATTATATTTTTTTTTTTTTGCGACAGATAAGATAAGGCCAGAGAAAGAAGCTAAGCTGTTGGTGGTGGGGCAGGACAAAAGTGGAGATTACAGGGTAAGGTTTCTTTTTGTATCCAAACGAACCTTGAATATCATATCAATGATAGGTTACTCTCACTGGACATCTCTAGTTCTATGGGATAGAATCACAAGCACTAACCCAAGGCTGAGGTTTTAGTTTTGTTTATCTTCGGTTTTGACTCAATATTGACATCATCATACCCGTGTCATTGGTGAGACCTTGATGAAGCTCGCCTATATGTTTGAAATTGGTTTACCAAAACAAATCTGTTTTTTCGAGATTATTGGCAATCTTGCTTAAGCCTGATGTTGAAGATTTCCCTGTATATTAATCGTATGGCATGCTGGGAGGGAAATAAGCGTTATCCTCTTTCGAAGATGTAGAGAATCTATCTTGCTCATGTCTCATGAGGCGGGTGAGCGATAATATCCATCATTAGCTTGGGATAAAAGACATAAATATGACATATCGTGTGTCTATTATTGAAAAAGAGAGTAGCACCCAGATTATGTGTAGGTTTCGGGCAGATCCAGGAAAATAATGACATCAAGTCGAAGTTGGTATAGATGCCTAACCAGAAAACACTCCCTTGTAAGAGGATGAACAGCGAAAACTACGTCTCTCACGCATATTGACAACATTTTCGGGTAAATGTATATACAAATTGAACTCCCTTTTTGTTGCATTATGGAAGGACTAATTTATTGCGGCCTTTTAAGCATGTGTCTGCACATGGCACATTAGCTCAGAACAAGCCCTCCGTAATGAGAACAATAACGGCAAGAAAAGCTCTTCAATAAAAAAAGAGAAAAGAAAAGAAAAGAAGAAGAAAACAGCCCTTCATATCTGATAACATTCTCAGGATCGGGTGGAGACAATATAGCTTTCATTCATTGCGGAAGTGTGCAGATCAGCCCTGCCATTTACAGAATCAATGGCTTGGCATCTTGATCCAGCTGCAAGGAACAGCTTGTTTGACGCCACAATTGCCTCGATTTACACACTACATACCGAGCTTGAATTATATTGATCCCAACAACGGCAGTGGCTTGGGGACTACCTATTGCGGCGGGTTCAATGATATGCAAGGCATTTGTTATCTCCGATGCCAATTTTCATCCAGCAGTACCTGGAAATATTTTACGCCTGATCTGGAAGTGAATGTGAGCCATTCCCCATCTCTGTATCATAGATGATAAGAGGATGAGACTCACGCTCACGCCAAGAAGCTCTTTCTCCGAAGACATTCCTTATATGAGGATAGTCTCAGTGTTGATATGCTCGCTTTCCCACTATGGCTCGAGCTTAGAACAGGATGCCTCTCCAAAAGAAACGCGTTGGAGTACAGTCTGTGTAATATCTATTCGTGCTTTGACCGTTGAAGTTGAATGGAAATAGATCGAGCGACGGGACCAACGGTTAGACTATCCAAGGTTATTTGTCACGCCCGAAGAATTTCATTATGATCCGATTTCCCATCTGGCAACGTTATAATGGAGATTGGAGTGTTTCCAATTTCCATATTCGAGTAGTTCTTTGGTTTAGACTGTCTGTTGGTGGTTTAATTTATTAGCCAAGTTTGGAATAACATGAATTTAGACTGACTTGATAAAACACAGCGGAAATAATCAAATTTTGGAACGGAGATAACGAATTCCAGGTGCCATTGGCCATTCCATGCTTATAAAGGCCTAATAGAGTCTTTTTATTTTTTATTTTTTTTAGCATAGCTACGGCATATCCGGCGTAGGTATGTTCATGAATCTTCACGGATGTCAGGAGAATGAATCTAAACAGCCGAGGTTTCGTCTATAACAAACGTTGACTTTTATCTTTACGTGCTACGTCTGTATAAGCAAGTTGAAAAATAAAAGGCCACACCCTAATGATCTAGACTTCTCGAATCTTGCCAGGAACAAGTAAATTTGTCTTTCACCCTCGTACTGTGGCTTAGAAAAAGCAGCTGAACCTTTCCATTCTTATTCCCGATGCGGCCCCGAGGTTTTTCTTCCGTATATGGGGACCTGGGAACGGAGGCCAACCGACGCCTAAAACCTATTTCCCAGGCGCCATTAATTTTGACCCAGTCGACATTGTCCAAGGGTACTGGTTGAGTTTCATACGCTGGTATAACCCCAGCAAGTATAGAAGGCCTAATACGGCGGGGTGGGAAGTTTACTCAAATACCTCTAGGCGAAGAACGGTATTTCAGACAGGTGGCAAGACGTGCTTACAGAGTATGACCTTAGATTTACAGGATAAGTGTAATTACTATAGTATAA
>PVQA01000546.1:0-58641 GCA_002980515.1 Fusarium burgessii | reverse complement strand
TAGTCAGGGTTGCCTATACCTAGGTAGTTGGAGCCGCACACGTCACAGACCCTCAGTTGGTGCAAAGACTCAATTATTTCTTGCTATGATTAACATGTATGCATAGCTGAACCGTCCATTTCCACGAGATGACCATCGCCTACCAGCCGTAGTAAACAAAAACCGTTCTTAAACAATGTACAATCCACCCTTTCAGTGACCTGCTCTGAAGATCTCACCGATGATAAAAAAAAAAAAAAACCCCATCACAAGCTTTCCCTGCAATCAACTGTGTATACTCGTGCCATGCCCATTTTCAAAAGTAAAATCCTCAAGCCTTACTGGAACGGCCTCGGCGAGCTCTGGTTTTCGGTGCAGGCTTCTCCTCTTCCTCTCCAGCGACATCTTCCTCCTCAGCGTCGGCCGCCTTCTTGGAGGCAGCCTTTCGCCCTCGTTTGGCGGGAGCAGGCTTTTCCCCATCCTCCTCGACCTTCGAAACAGCTGCCTTGCGGCCTCGCTTGGCAGGGGCAGGAGCAGGAGCAGGAGCAGGATCGGGAGCTTCATCCTCCTTTTCGTCCTTGGCCTTCTTGGTGGCCGCCTTTCGTCCCTTCTTGACAGGAACAGGCTTCTCTTCAACATCAGATTCATCCCCGGCTTTCTGAGCTGAAGCCCTGCGTCCCCTTTTGGTAGGAGCGGGAGCAGCCTCATCCTCACTCTCATCTTTGACCTTTGCGACTTTGCGGCCACGGGCTGGCTTTGCGGCAGGCTCCTCCTCCTCCTCCTCGGCCTTGACAGCCTTGGACTTTCGAGCCTTCTTGGGTTGTGGCTCGTCGTCGCCGTCATCGTCAGCGGCCTTCTTGCGTCCACGCTTGCCCTTGCCCTTGGGCTTCTCTTCTTCATCTTCTGCGGTCGCCTGAAAGGTGTCAGAATCATCAATATTGCCGAGATACCAAAGACTTACAGTCTCAGCGGCAGCCTTCTTCTTCTGTGCTGCACTCAAGTGAATGCCCTTCTCACCAAGCTTGTTCTTCTCGGGATCCTGAATGATGTCAATTGCTGCAGCTGGTGGTATAGTATTTGAGACATACTCCTTTGAAATCCTCCGGGTCGATGAAGCCCTGGTTGACGCAGCGACGGACCTTCTCCTGCAGTTCAGGATGTTCGCTGTCGATGTCAGAAAGATTTGGACATGAAATAAGGCCATGACTTACCCAAGCTCATCGTAACCATCGATGAGGTCACAATCGAAGGAGCCATCAGGTTGCTGGCACAGTTCACGGACATTCTCCAGCTGTTGACCAGAGACGCAACCCCTGAGAGAGACGCTTCGGTGTTAGCCATCTGCTACTCGTCAAGCTATGAGCCACATATACTTACCAATGTTTCCATGACCAGCCACCATGCTCTTGGATGACGACCCAGCTTCCGAAGCGTAGAGTGCCCTTGGTGATTTTCTCGCCATTCTTCTTGCACTCAGTGTCCTTGCAAGTAGCGCGGTTGTTGGGGGATACCTCTAACACATCGTTAGCGAACTACTTGGCCTGCGTAACGCGATCATGAGAAGTTAGAAAATTTTGGCGTCTTACCAATACGATATTCACCCATCTTGGCGGTAGTAGAAGGTGTATTGCAGAAAATCTAGCGCCTGATAGAGTGGTAGATTTAGAAAGATAAAGAATGCAAATAATGCTCTGGCTGTGGACAGCTCGTTGCGCGTGCGGCGCAATGAGGTGGGGAAAAAGAAATATGATGATAGGAAGAATGATGCAAAATAAAACCTCTCTTCTTAAACAAACGAGAGATGATAGATCGACTTTTGTCTGTTCTGTGAAAAAACAGACAGAGAAAGGGTGATGAGGTGAGATGAGTGGATGAAGGTGGGAAGTGCTGCCAGCTCAATGTTGGGGGAAGTGCTGTTGCGCGCGACCAACGCGTCCCCAGCAGGCAAGAGTGACATGGCTCGTTCTTCCCCCAGATTGCCTGAAACGATATGGAAGGCTGTAGTAACCAATACGAAGGCTGCTGAACCAACAAAGAAAACGTGAAGAATAAATTATAAACAAAACGACCTGTGCCTTTTACTTTTTCATTTTGTTAATTAAAGCCAATTATCATAAATGCGGATCAATTACCAAGCTTTTCGTCACTTTTCATCCATTACGTGCCTTTTATCGTATTGCTCCCTTTGTTCTGGTTTACAGGAATGGACACCAGCCTATATACATTGCAGTCAAATTTCTTGGATCAACCGCTTGTTTGATCAATTCCTCCACTTGACCTTCGACGCCCAAAGGGATGCTTTCAGTCGGAAGCAAACCCCTGACTTTACGCTTGATACTGTCCACAACACTCTGCGGCTGCAACTTGACGCCCACATCTCCTCGCTTATGCGCTCGCTTTTCTTTTTGAAGATCCAGTGTTGGGTCGTAGATAAACGCCTCTAGGATTGTCATTAACGTCTCCTCTTGTTGACGAAGAATGCTCAGAGTCAGCTCGCAAGACTTGCGAAATGGCCCTTCGTAACCGTATATACCCATTGCAGCTACCATATTGTGAGTAAGTCGGAATGGGACCCTTTCTGGCTTTGCAAATGTCAGACCTTTGTCAAAGAGACAATTGAAATCGACATGGAACACTCCACCGTTACCCTCCTCCAAATTCACGTTCTCACCATGTCTATCACCAAGTCCTAGAATGGTGCCGACCATGGACATGACAGCACATGAACGTGTGTACTTCAGACGTGCAGCAAACCATGCTGATGGATTAGGGAACTGTTGCGTGAACCACAACTGAAGTACCGGGGGAAATCTCCCCAGGACCTCATCAGTAAAGATCCTGGTTTTGCCATCTGAGAGACATGCTTCATCCATGAGTTGCTTAAGAACCGTGTAGTCGGGATAAATTTTCCGAGATGCATAAAGATTAATGAGAATGTCTCGCATGGTCTTGATTCCCGGGACCCATTCAATGATACCACATTCTTCGTTAAGTGGCGTCACAGCATACGTTCGAATGTAAAGCTGTCTTCGACTGGATTCGGCATCTCGTTTCAATGACCGGTTGATCAATCCATTGAATTCCATAAGACGCTGGTCAGTTCGCAAGTCATCCTTGGGTTTGATGAGAAGCATGTAGCTTTTGCCATCGCTACCTCGTGCCGTAAGCCGTCTCGGCTTGGCCAGCGAACTCAGCACGAGAACATCATCCAGAAAGGAATCAATTGTAACCACATCCCTTGAGAATGCCTTGTGTTTCTTTACATACTCTGATACTGCCGGTAGGGTTGCCGTCAAAGAGCTTTCAACAGGTACAACCAACGGGCATGGAGTACACTTATGATTGAATCGAAGATCTCTACCCAGGCTGGCATGGACAGTCTTGTTGCCCCGAAAGTCTCCGTTTTGGCACGCAAGAAGCAGCTGTTCGGCTAATTTCTCTCCCATCCTGAGTAGGTGCTTGAAGTCGGTCGTCGAGCCCTCAACCTTCTTAGATATGTTTCTGAGTGTCTGTAGAATCTGTGTGCCCCGCGCCTTTCGTTCTGAGACCTGCCTGGTCGTCATGATACCAATAAGGCTCCAAAGTGCTTGCCGAGGATGAGCCTCCACGACCTTGACAATGATATGTGTCAGCCGGTCGAAAACATTCGGATTAGGATGAGCAATTCGCGCAACAATCTGTGGCAAAGCTGTGTAGAAGATATACGCTGGCAGTCTGTGGATGTATTTGTCAAGAAACGAATGTAGAAGATTGAGCTGCTCAACGCGTCTTCGATGGAGCTCGCGAGATAGCGAAGCTTTTCCTTCTGGTGCTCTGTCCACTTGGGCTCCAAGGTCAAGCCAAAGAGTTAAAATTCGTGGAAGAGTTTGGTAAAGGTATTTGGTGCCTGAATTTAGTGAACGGACATAGTTCTCGATGACGAGTCTAGCGACCTCACCGGTGATGTAGTTATCGCTCTGATCATCGGCCTTGAGTGGCTTTTCGGCCTCAAGGATCTTCTTGTAGTGACGGCCAAGGTAATAATGTCCCTTCTCCCAAGTTGAGAAGGTTTTAGGTGGCTGCTGATATTTTTCACGCAATGCACCAGCGTGCGTCTGCCCGGCGCTATCAAGCCATTTGGCAAGGAGTAGCTGCGCCCTAGCTGTCAAAAGTTTTTGTTGTGGGCTCAACTTGCTTGTGCTTGTGCTGGTCGCTGTACCTGTTTGAGTCATGAACTTGTTGCTCTTAATTGCGCCCTGTAAAACTTGAATAGCCTTTCGGTGTTGATTTTCTCTCCAAAGAAGCTTGGCATTTTCAATGGTAGCCGCATCATCGCCCAGCTTCGAAGCGTGTAAAACAGCGTTGAAAGACTGTTGAAGGGAGTTTGACTTCCGTGCAAGACGCGCGCTCGATAGCCATAACCCAGAAATGTCCAGGTCAGTGAATGTTGGTCTGTATTGGTGAGCATGTATGGCTGTCAATGGCATTTACGTAATTTATCTTACCTACTCAGCTCCATGGCGGCACGGCGAATGCCAAGGAGATATTGTTTGTCGTTCATGTAAGCCCCTATAACTTCGAGCCTCCTTTCTAGCAGAGATGCTGTCTTTTGCCGGGCGACTTCGTCTCCTGCTTTTGTTCCTATTATGATTTCCACGTCTGTAAGAACATGTGACTTGAGGAGGAGGTCATGGCATGCTTGTAGCGATGAGGTGGATGCAGCATTCATCGACGACGAAATCTTGACCCTTATATCCTTCATTATCTTAGTTAGCTCTTCAGGCTTGTCTTTAGCCCTCAGCTTCTCGAAAAGTGTCGCAATCGATATATTGAAGTCTTCAACGGGGTCGCCGCGAAATCGCGCAGTGAATTTGGTAAGGCTCTCCCACCTTCCTGTTACCCATGCCGCCTCTACTGCATAGGGCATGATCTTGTTGTCCGTAGATGCATCTGTGTGCATACCCTCGATGTGATTTAACAGCCCCTCTGTTCCTCATTAGCTAACATCAAGACTAAGGACCGAAGCAACTTACCATGCTGGCCAGCCTGCTTCAGGCAATGAAGTAGGTCAATCTGGACATCAGTGCTGACAGGGTTCTCAGCGAGTTGCATCTCGTACCAGTTCTGAACAGCAGTCCACCGGCCTGCTTTGCGATGACTCAGAATCTGTTGGTTAATGTCAAGGACTTGTAAATGAGCCGAAATTCCATCAAGACCATCGGGCTCGTCGACATTGGCATAAATGTCTTGAAGTTTTTGTAAGAGGCGTGTACGTTCTCCTGGTTCCCTCTTTCTCTGTTCCATCTTCTGGGCATGCTGCTCCAAATGAAAAAGGGCACGGGCATATTCATTACAATCGACGGCCCTTTGTGCTATCAGTTCGGCTGGAATCAGATCGAGAGCATCCTGCACTTGAGATAGCCTCTCCCTGTCACTTTCAGTGAGACGACCAGCAGCTCGCCTGGTTTGCATCCATCTCATTGCATAGTCTACAACGCGGAAGACAAGCTGGAGACGCCAGTTAGTATACGCCAATACAGCAAGGTGATTTAAAGCTTACATGACAGTACCGTCGCATGTCCTCCTTCTCCTGATACGAAGCTGTCTCAGCAGGCTGGTATTGCAAAATAGCAAGAAGTTCCCCGAGAATATCGTCCCTTTCCTGTTGTGTGGTGCGAGACCCTAAAAGAGTATGCAGGACTATATAGGGGAGGATGAACTCTGCAATGGAGAGATCCTTGACGCGAATAACACGCGCAAGAGGCTCGAATATCAAGTCAGCAAAGGGTGTCTGCCCCTTGCGTAGAAGGTCCAAAACGTAAACTCTCAGCCAACTCGGATAAGGCCTCCCAGGACGAAAGAGCGGGTACTCAATTTCGGTGTGTGGCATCGGAGCAACGACGTACCGAGAGGCTAGAAAAGGGGCCACCACTTCCCGAACAGTTTCTGGCATTGCAACCCATTTTCGATAAATGTCGTTTCCACCTTTCATCCCCGAGTTTTCCATGGCACATGCAGCTTTGATGTCGCACCTGCCCATGAGTTCCTGCATAGCAAAAGATAGGAATCCTTGGAACTTGACATCAGTTGTAGATAAAAAAGCCGGCACCAGGGCCTCTTCCAATAGAAACAAAACAAAGTCCGTAGTTTCTTCGTTAGTCGCAAAATTGTTCAAGATTACGATCGATCGTTGTTCTCGCACAGTCTCGACCTTACTGGAATCCAGGCAGCCTATCAAGCCCATTGCTTCTGTGCATAGGCGTGCTATATCCCCTGGAAAACCGCTGTACTTACATGCACAATCCAGGAGAGATCGCATAAGTGCTACGACACCAACATCTGACTGTAGACTGATATCAGAGGTGTGGAGGGCCGCCTGATTCTCCTGAAGGTACGGTATCAATTCTGACAATGCTTGAAGGGTGACACCGGAGTTTTCGTGACATATTCTCTCAGCGAAAGCTTCCAGAACCTCTTCAACTGAAAGCGTTGCTGGTCTATGCTGATCCAGATTTGCCTCAATGTCCTTTAACTCTGGAATGTGCCTGAGTGAAGGGAGTTTGACGATGTACTTTGCGACAAGGGGATCAAATTCGTTAACAAGGGACTTCAGCATTTGCTGTGCAAGAAGAGCCGTTGACTCGTTTAAGAAAGGCCAGTAACGGGTGACGACAAAAAAAGTCGTTTCCAAGAGCGCCTCGACATCTGCCTCCTCAAGGTATGTAAGCATCGATGCCCAACACGAGAAACTTGCTTCTCTCAGCGCATCTTGTGCTAGTGTGGAGAGTAAACAAGCAGACATCTAGCAATATATTTAATATTGTTGCTCCATAGTGGCATGATGTGATACTTACCTGCGGTCTGGCGGTGCTTGCATAACCCCTTGACACCCTGATCATTTCCTCCATGGCTCGAATATAGCGCCGGCGCTCTGGATCAGGAAGGCTCTGGTCGTTGATGACATCGAAGAGACATGCCATGAGGCCAAGAAGCTGAGAATGAATAAACCGAGCAGTGTGGTCCGACTTCTTAGCTCGGGTTTCTTTGTTTACAGGGATCATCATTTTGGCCATGGTGTCCAAAGCTTTGCGGACCTGAAGATGTATAAGCTCACGTTAAAGTGTATCGAGGTTTGACTTACTGGTGCTTTTTTCGATTCATCTGCATCGCCGGCAGCTTTCAGTAACTCGATAACTGTGAGCACTGGCTCCACCTGAAGCAAGTTGATGAGGGGCTCGGTTTGAAAATGTGTCGATAATTCATCGAGGCGAGATTTGGCGAAACTAGCAATATCATCTGTATCTTGAACCAAGAGTAAAGCGAGAGTTGCGGCTAGGTTCGCAGGGTCAATCAATGGTAGCCAAATCTCTGACTCCTGTCGAGCCTCAGCAATCTTCTGGATAACGTCTTTTTGCTTGTCAAGCACAAGCCACGGCAGTGCATGCGTTTGAATCAAGAGAAGTAACTCGTTGACAGACACTTGTAGCAACTCAGCAATTGTCCGGCTCATTTGAGGACGTTGGACCATGTCCTTGGTAGTCATGTATGCTAAGTTTGGCCAAAAGGGCTCGAAAAGCCGGCGAGGAGTTACTCGGCGGGCATCAGCTAAATTCAATAGCTCGTTAAAGGCACATGCTGACACGATATTGTTGCTGCTTCCCAAGTACTCCAAAAGCTTAATGAGAACCAAGTTGAGTTCGTGTTCCCAAACCACGGTTCCTAGTTGACCCCATGCCATAATGAACGTCTCAGTTAAATTGGGCTGGTTCTTGTCTGAGATTGATTTTAAGAATGCAATCGAATTTTTCCTATTGCGCGAGATCAAATCTTGCCTTTTCATAGGAGAAGATCCATTTGTTGCGTTTGATTGGAAGTTGCCGTTTGTGGAGAGTGCTTGAGCCTGATTGACTCGTGGGTTCCTAGCACCATTGGCATCCGCTGGGCGAGCCGGAAGAATCATGTTCGGAACAGTTGGCTCTGGCCTGGTCAAAGAGAAGGTGGCCAGAACTCGTCCCGCAGCTATGCGAAGCTCCCTGATAGAACTGTTCAAGGACTGTAAACACCACTGGCCAAGAGCAGACGTTTCCAGGTTAAGTAAATCGGCATCCTCGCAATGCAGAATTACCCTTCTTATTGCTACCATAGCAGCAACCCTCGGGCGCCTCGATTCGGCGAGGGTAGGAAGCCGGATCAGATTGGTAAAGAGCGCCTCGATTCGAGATTTATATATGACAGCTCCATGAAGGGTTGTTCGACGCGTGAACGCATTGCTTTCGCAAATAGAGCAGGGTGCTTGTGTCATTGCTGCTTTGTTGTCATGAATCGTCTCGTAGTCGCTATCCGCCGCGCAAGATATTTGTGATAGCAGATCAACTATGAGACATTGACGTGATGTGTCAACCTTTGGGAAGGTTTCCCTACACCAGTAAGCATCTGCAAGGCAAAAGAAAATGAAGCTACTGACAACACTTGATGCTCAAGATTGAAAAAATCATCATCCATATCTGTAAGCCCTAGACTGTCTCCCAAAGATCTCATCAGGGCGGCTATGGGGCTAGAATCGGCCTGTATTATTTTTCGGCGCTTGAAGCGATCTTGTGAGTTTGTGTCGGGGGCCTCATAACTCAGCGGTAGAGTCTCGATTATCTCTCGTACTTCAGAATCTTCGAAATTCAGTGGATGCAAGTTTGAGCTGAGCAGCTTCGGCTTGTGATTGAAATTAATCTGTCTCAACGTCTGTATCACTCTCTTTGGAGAATCAGTTGCTGATGGAGGAGTTGCGGAGGGTTCAACATACCCAGAGGTCTGTTCCTTCAGGCAGGGAGGTATAAAACATTGAAGACTCATCTACAATGCCGGAAATTGCTAAGCGGCCAACTGAAGCATTTTCAGCAGATGCTGCTGTAATTACAGCTAGAGCCATACAGTATGTATGGCGAGTTTCTTCATCAATGTCTAACATTGGCATGGGATTGAGGCTTGTTGCCATCTCACCACAAAGCAAGGTCATAAGAGTAATGGCCTTTTGGTGGACTGAAGCGCTGATGCCTTTTCTTTTCAGTAATGCTCGCTCAATTTCTTGAGCCACTTGAAGAACATGAAGCGAAGAGGCAGGGAAGTTGCGACCATAACGAGTCTGGATAACACGCATGTCCCCTAGCACATCAATCAACCATATTGCACTCTCCGAGAAGGAGGTAACAGTATCGAAGGCGTCATCTGGAGTTATAAGAGGATAAGCCACTACTTTGCAAAAGCTGACTAGTTGCTGTAGCGCCTGTGACATTCGGTCAACCGAATATGTAAGTTGGCTAATGAAGGGTGATTCCTTGTCCGCGTATCGGCTAAGAGCGATTTGAGGGGGTAGAGAAAGTGTTTTGAAACTTTCTTCCACAGATGGTACTACCAAGGGGTCTTGAAGTTGTTGAAGGATATCTGTCAATTGATTGTGAGTTGCTGCTTGCCAAAATCGAGCCCATTACTTACGAGACGCAATGGTACGCAGATAAAATAAAAATGAGGGTGCCATATCCCAGAGATTCCAATTTTGTGCTACTATTAGCATTGTGTATTGAAGGAAGTCTTCAATTGCTTCCGTGAGTTCAAGGCACTGGGGATGGCCAAGAAGTCTAAGCAGCTGAGGAAGAAGCCAAACCCATAATGGTTCTCGCCCCCGGAACATGTACTCTTGCTCACTCACTCTGTGTTTAAGAACTGCTGGTGTTTCCTTGATAGAGAATCTGAGGAAATTGATTGCCTTCAGGCCTTCTGTCCGTACTTGTGCCCGATCAAGGAAAGGGTCGTCTAATCGAATACCTTCAAGGACAGCTCTCGAGTATACGTAAATGAGCATGTGATTATGCTCCACTCGGTCCTCTGGCGTTTTGAGAAGAGTAGGGTCATCTTTGACGCGCTGTATGATAGCAAAGAAACCTTTGAGTTCACTGTTCTCATCTGATTTGGAGGATTTCGTGGATGCTGAAATATTCTCCACAAGCTGTGCAGCTAAGGTTGATGGAGGAGGGCCAGCGGCAAAATTACAGGCCACTTGCCCATGATCGGATATAGCCGCTCTTGGATGCAGATTGCCCGCCATGATGCATGCGGCATCGTTACGTGCGACTGGATCTTGATACTTCAAGGATGGATGATCAAGGTTGGCATGTACTTTATACCTAAGTTCGTCAGTCCCTTCTGGAACGCGACTACCTATCATCCGGCGGGGTGACGCGAAATCACGTGACCAATTTGTAACTCGCTTTGATACATTAACTTCGGATGTCAGACGGCGGTGTCTCCTTCGCGGTTATGATAAGGTACACAACGACAAGGCTTCTATTTGCGAAAAAAAGAATAAATGTATAGAGAGATCAATACACCCTGATCGATTCTGGCATCGACGCATAATCTAAACGCTACTCTTCTCCTTTCTTCCGTTTGCCTGGCATCAGTCTCTCAACATTGAGCTTAACGTTCATACCGCACACTGATCATGTCGTGTGTTATTCCTGTACGATCGTGGCTTAGCATTTGGCACATTGAAACCATTAAACGGTTCTTTACCTCCGAGTTTGACTGTGTACGTAATCTCCGCCGATCCGTACACGGCTTCGATGGCCCCCTTTAAACAATAGTATCGATGCCATCCCATACGCCTGATTTTTGCAGTTCTTTTAACTGCTTCAGGAATCTTTCTTAGATCGAGTGAGAGTGTTCCGATGTGCTGCGTAGTTTCGTCAAGATGGACCGGAGGTTTACCGTCATTGTTGTTGCTATATATGTCGATCTCTGTTTGCGGCACATGGCCAAGCATTACGGGAAGATCGCATTGATACTCTATCCGCGATGGTTTGCCTTCAGGATAAGACTCACCCTACCGAAGTCAGTGTTGTTCGATACGAAGTTTGGAGCGAGATCATGATACCTTCTGAATAAACCAGCACATTTCTGAGACGACTGTTTCCTGCTCCTTTTCAGACCAGAACCTATAGCCCGTCAGCGACGACATTGCCAGATAAAATCTGTACGTACGCTTCTTTGGGATTGTGCTTCATCATATCATATTTCGTCATCAAGCATGTACCGTACGATCGTCTTGCAATTCGAGATGCAACTTCAACCCGAGTTCCCGCGGGTTGATATCGGCTGAGTCCATGCATTGCGGCTCCTTTTACTACCGCCGTCCAGCCGCTTTCTGGTTGAAGAACGTCTGTTCGACTAGATATGGCATCACGTACGCGTGACTTCAAATATCGACTTTGCCCAAATCCTCCAACCATAATCACAGCGGCAACACCATCTCCCGCCATCTTGATCTGTTCCTTGATAAGGCACACGACATCCTTCATGATAGGCTCAAATATTTTGCTCTTCATGTCGTCTTGTGTCATGGTGTACCGGTTTCGACGTAAACCAAGGCTGGGGTCGACTTTGATAGTCAAAGGCTCACCCTTTGGAGAAAAGGTCTTCTTGAACTGCATCTCTTTGAGCGGATTGGTTTGAAAAAAAGAAAACTTGAAAGACTTACCGACTCAAACTCATTCATAGCTGTTACGAGTCTCTCATCAGTCCAGTACTTGTCTCCATGCGTTTGTTTTAAATGCCGACGAAAGCGCATATTCAGCATGGAAGAACCGCATTTCCCGCCTGTGCCCTCTGTAACTTCTTTCACTTCAACTCTGCCTATTTTGGTTACTTGATAAGAGATCAAGTCAACGGTACCGCCCCCCGCATCGCAAACAACAAATTTTCGACCTACTTGTAATGTAGAGGGACTGAGGGTCTTGAGGGTGTACAATGCGGCTGCCTCCTGCTCAATTGTTAGTGCTACACTTGTACATTCAAACTTCAACCTACCGGTTCTGAGATGAGCTGTATTCTCTGGTTACCACAAAATCCTGCCATGGCTGCGGCTTGCTCTGTCGATTGCTTTGCTTTTGGTGACCAGATAGCGGGGACTGTCACGACAAAGTCCATGGGTGTGGATTTTACCACACTCGACGATAATCTCTTTTCAAGAAGATTGACAAAATGCTCATGGAGGCAAGACAGGTAGACCTTGGTCAGGTCTTTTGCTGATTCTCCATCCTTGGTGATCTGAGCTGGATCATCCAGTTTCCTATAAGAAGTCTTGTCAAACAAGGCAATGGAAGTTAAGGAACAGGGAAACGTACAGCTTGAAGTACTTGATTCTTTTCGCAGATTCAGGAATCTGAAATCCCCACTGCCATCCAGTCGCCACTCTTCGGAGCTCAGTAGGCACCTTTGGACTGCTCTTCGACGAGCCGGCTGAGGGCCATTCTGTCAAGACATGTTGAACATCAGGCTATAAGGATTAGCGAGCTCACCTTGAGAGCATGTAGGGCAACGCTTACCCGAGTTGTATCGGCCCAAGCGACACCTGAGTATGTCGTTCCAAAATCTATAGATACAACGATCCTGCGATTGCTCATGGCCAAATCACTGTCTAAATTTTGCTATGATTGTTTCATTATCAACTATTTGTGGTGGGACGGTCAGGTATGATCTTGTGATGTACGAGATATGGAACTTCTCTGCCCAAAAGCTCATTCGTGAAAATGGACTCGCCCCAGAATTCACTCGATACGACTCCCAATTGGTTGCAACAGAAGCCAGCAGGGCGACGGAACATACTTCGCCAACACCCGACGATCTGTTATGTGACTTTGGACATGGTCAACCATTCAATCTGACTCTTCAGGCCTCATTATTGTGTGGGACTGGGGTTCTTTGGGCCTCGCCCACCCCTCACCGACCAGTCATAAAGCAATGACCACCACTTTGACCAACAACTTCGGCCTCACTCAAGGCTTTCAATCGAGTGGGTGGATGGGCTTTGGGTATTGCAGGCTTGGCCCTGAACAGAAACTCGGCACAACTACAGATGACTGCGACCCTGGCAAATCCGGGTAGTGGAGCACATAGTGGCCGCCTAGGCGGCCTAAGACGAGACCGACTTTTAATGTCGTACAGCTGGAAGAGTTCCATATGCATTAGGTACCCATCACCTGGCGCCTAAACGAAACAATGCTGATGCCCACCCGCAATGTGAGGCTGCGAGCTGTGTTGTTTTCCATGCAGTCTCAACACCGATTGGCGGTACGCTGTGAAACGACTCGGTCGTGTTGTCTTTGATTCAACTCACCAGGCGGGCAAATACAATCTGCTGCATTCACGGTCAACCTCTGGTGCTTAACGAGTCGCACGTGCGACTCTGACAGACTCAATTTTATCATTGGGCTGTTACTTGGAACGACTTGAATACAGCAATCCGTCATCATGGATCCAGAGGCGGCTCGTCATGAGAACAGCCAGAAACAAGCGGAAGGCCGTACGACAAAACAAGGATCTTTACAGACTCCCGGGCTTCAGGACAAACTGGCTAGCGAGACTCATTTGCGCCGCTTTACAGAGAACGTATTAGACTCCCGGCAGCAGGAAATTGAAAATCGGGAAACAGAAAAGGGCCAGCTTGCAGTAGAGGTGGAAACTCTCAGGAGACAACTTGCAGTCACCCAACGGCAGCTCGCAGAAGCTCAAGATCAAATCTTTCGTCTACAACCTAGGAGAAGAGATATTACAGAAACAGAGGCAAGAGAAGCCTACAAGACCCTGTTTGGAAACGTCCAGCGTTGGGTTGAGAACCGTGCTGCATATGCGATTGAGGACCTGGAAGTTGGCCGATTCACCGCCAGAGCATCTTCCCCCGAAGGACTTCGGCTCGTCACTCTTCTCAGAGAACAGTCAAGACGATGTTTGGGCGTTGCGCAGTCTGACGAATTTCACATCACCGGGGTCATCATGAACTACCTCCACGTTACCCTATTCTCTAAGTCTTTCTATTGCCCTCTCGATGATACGGAAAGCGACGGAACATCGAGATGGATTGATCAACTCGAGAGTACTATGTCCCGGCTACCAAGAGGTTTGTCTTCACCTCGGAGTGTGTTGGTTATACTAAGCTGCTGACATATCTCAAGATACAGCTCATTGTAGAGAATGGAGGAGCGAGACCCTGACTGCCTTGACACACCAACCATCTTTCAGAACGCGTAGGCAAAGATTTTTGAACTTCGTTGTTGAGGACCTGACCACTTTACTCTCAATCATTGCCCCGAAAAGTCCTCCCGCTGAACTGCATAGTTCTATTCGTCGAAGCATTGTAGAACCTGCAGCAGATCTTGCTCATCAACTTCAACTAGCGCCCAGTCTGTATTCATTAAAATGGCCTGCTCGTACAGCCGCGACGAGACTGGAGGTGTACCAATGCTTGAACCTGGCGACTGGAGGCGCAACGCTTGACTTGAGTGGAACTAAGGCAGCCTCTCAAGGGCGACGTGGTGTCATATATTTATTTGATATAGCTCCTGGACTGTTTGTTGAAAGAGTCGAGGGTGGTAGAAAGCTCGGGCTGAAAGCTATTGCTAAACCAACAGTTCTCGTCACCAATGCAGGAGGGGATGTGCTCCAAGGCCCGACAATAATGAGGTACCTCTGGGACAATGCGCCAACCGCTCAGGGAACCAGCCGAAGCTCATCAAGAGCATCAAGTTCAAGGAGTGAGTACAGACATCTTTCACACGCTTTTAGACTCTGACGTATTTTAGGGCCAGCAGGGTCTGTCATATCGGCATCAAGCAGGCAAAGATATTAGTCTTTATGTAATGAGATTCTTGTAAGCCGTAGAAGTCAGCAAAAAGAAACAGCAATAAGGGGATGAAAAAGAGAAATAAAGACAAATCAAATGGGCGAGTACGGCATTCATTTGTTTGAAGGATATCATATTTGGGTATTTTAAGGAAACTGGGCTAGAATTGCTTTTATCGATACCAATAACCACCATAACCTTCCTGATGAGTAACGATTACCGGTATACTGCGAACTCGACGAGTTGGTCGAGGAGGCAGAGGCGGTGGCGGAGCGCCTACTTCTGATGCAGGCCGCCGCCGACCCGAGACAGGAACCTGCAAAGTGTTTCCAGGGAACTGTGGCGCGAGTGGCCTGGGGGGAAGTGGTGGTGCTGATGGCCGTGACTGTGAAGGTCGCCTGAGCCGCTCAGGATCATTCGGTACGGAATTCCTGGTCAAACGCTGACCTTGAACCACCTGGGGTTGAAGTTGCATCGGCCTTTGACCGGATGTCTTGTTGTTCGGTGATGATTCTCTGCCTCTAGGAGGAGTTGCTCGCTTGACCTCGCGGGCAGGTTGCTTCACCTTTTTCGCGGGACTTGGAACTTTTCTTACAACTTTCGGCTTCGGCGGTATGGAGCTTTTCGTTTGTCCAGTTGCTTCCTTGTCCCCTAAATTTTGGCCAGTTGGTGCTGGGATGAAAGGTCGGACACAGTTGCTAATGTAGTCGTTGGTGACCCCTAGGGATCTGGCATCGACAATGCCTGAATTGATTCTGTTGACATACTCCTCCTTTGGCTCGCTATCGACGATATATCTCGGACTTATGTAAACCAAGATGTTCTGCTCCAGGTGTGGCTTATGGTTGATGGCCTTCCTCTGTCCTTCCCCTTGCTGGCCTAGGAGGCGTGCATGGTCTGGACCACCATTGTTAACAATCCAAGATACAGGTCGGCGATATAAGGCAGCTTCAGCACGCCGCAGCGTGACAGTCATGTACTGCTTTTGATATGCGTCCTTGGCAACACCCTCATTAATATCAAGACGAGCCTCGTCGCGGGCATTGATTTCATAAACAAGGCCTTCAACCCAGTGGCCTTGAGCCTCGATAACATTGGCGTATCCACGCTCATTGATCTGCCAGCGATGATCTGCTAGCTTTCCCGAGCCGATGAATTTGCTTCCAGGACATCTCCGTTTCATCTGTTGTAGATGAAGATTGCTACCGTAGGCAAAGTAGTATTTTGTGAGCGGCTGGCCGGTGTCGGCCTGAGCCTCATCTGCAGGTAAATTCATGTTGGAGATCTTTCGGGGCAGCAAGCTCCGTGTATCCGATGGCGAGGTGCAGGAAGGATGTGTGTATGTGTGTGTGTGTGTGTTTTGCGTTACGTTTCGTTGTGGTAGGAGAATGTGATAGTGAGCTAACGGCGATTAAGATGTGATGGGAATCGGCTCCCTCACATGAGAAAAACAACTCCGTCAAACAAACAATGTCCACGTCGACTTTACTAAAGCGTAAACTGACTTACGTACAGTAGCTGTGTTCAACGCCAGCAGCGCTCAATAGGCGGAGTGGGCTGGTTGGCGCAAGTCACCGACTGGGCCTGATTGCTACGTTGGGTAGCAAATGAGTCAGATTTTCATATGGGGAGACGCCAACTCATAGCCAATTACTGCATCCCACGTTGGGAGACTCGCAAGGTACCTGACAAGCGAATTTTACAGGGTAGACGCGGTTGCATTCTTGTGAATACCGATTGTCTGGGCCATTACAATGGCAGGCGAAACAGGCATCATTTGATAGCCTCAGAATATTCAGACGCTACGAGACGGCCCAGCCCGCCTCCATTTCCTTGTTGAGATCCGTACCGTGGCCCCGGTCTTTCGGCATGTCTCCCCGGAGGCCCCGGTCAGATCCACAACGACAGCTTCCACCAAACCATGCATCCGCACCGCCATTCGATGCCAGAAAGGGTTTTGCTGTACTTAACCTGATGGCGAGGCGGCACTTTTTGAGATGTGACGATGACAGCTCAGGTTAGGCGAGCAAGCGTGTTACTATCCAAAGCCGAGAGCCAACAACTGATAATCTTGTTATGTTTAGGTTAGGCAAGCAGCCGTATCCAAACGTTTCGAACAAGGCATAAGCGCATCAGGAAACAGGCGATCAGCTTCATGCAACACGGTTCCCTTCCTGCAGCAAGTTTATTATTCAAAACCAAGGAGGTTGTCTTATATATGCATGGCCAAATCCGCCACCTTCAACCCAGAAACCAGCTAACTCGGCCATCTTTTCTTTTTCGAGTCCCTAATTTTTTTGTTACAGCTTGTCGATCATGACGGTATCAAAACTCAGACATTACAACTTTGGCGTGGAAATCGAAGCTGTGGTGAAACCTTATGGTGGCGCTGATAGCTTTACCAATGTTGACTGGTATCGACAACTAGCACAGAAACTACGGAACCGCAACATCGAAGCTGTACACGATGACTGTTCAAAATACAGCAAACACCCGGAGTACTATGGTGGCAAATGGTTTGTCACTAGAGATGGCTCTCTGAAGAGAGAGCGTCCCATGGGTACGTCGCTTCCGTTACTGTGAAACCAGCGGAGCCTTTTGGTCACTAACAGGGGATCCCAGTGTGCATGGAAGTCGTCTCTCCTCGTCTAGATACAAAGCAACATGTCAGTGGCATACTTGGCGACTTTTGGGAAGCCATGCGTGTACACTTCAGCCCCCAGCGCGATATCTCCTGCGGCGGCCACGTCCACGTCACTCCCGTCTCCGGTCAGAACAAGTTCTCCTTACGTGGTCTCAAGAAGATTGCGTTTGCATCTGCCGTTTACGAAGAATTCGTTGCAGCCGTGCTCCCCAAAGCTCGACGAGAGAATCAGTACTGTCGGCCAAATAGCCAAAGCATGGGTTCTGGGTTGCGCGAAACGCTGATACGATTTGGTAAAAGCAAAGGCTCACTTCTTCAAGTCGCAGCAGAAATCAAATCAACGACATCCGAAATGGACTTATGCTACTACATGCAGGGGAACCGATACGTGCTATGGAACTTCCAGAATATCTTCCCGAATCCCAAAACCGGGAAATGCACAGGCACAGTTGAGTTCCGAGGTGGCAACCAATTCCTGAGTACGAAGGGGACACTTGCTTGGGTGGCATTCGTGATGGGATTCATCACACTGGCCCTGGAGGAGGTAAGTCACCTACACGGCGTGCTATATTCAAGCTTCCCTTAACAAGTCTCTCAGGACCTTCTCAACAAGCTTACTTCGTATACTTCGCCTGATGATCCAAAATTCCAGGCGCGCCTCGAAGACTGGTGGAAACGAATTCGCCAGTCAGCTAAGCAGTCTAAACTCTCTCGATATTTGCCTTTAGAGTACATAAAGATGCATACAAGGTAGCCACATGGCATGGATTCATTTCTACCAAGACGATGACAGACCAAGCTCATACCCACCCGGGGTAGGGCGCATGTTCCTTGACTTTGTTATGGAAATTCATTGGTGTATAAGGGGGCTTGTCGTTTCGATTGATGGAGTCATCGGTGTTGCGGCGTGCGCATATTTCCATATTACAGATACGCTCTCAATGCATTCGCTACTATGTAAGAGGGAACAGACCCAAGTGCCAGGCGAATAAGACTGATCTAAGCGATCATAAGGGGATTCAGTCATGTTTCTACTTAATGGAGCGTATCATCCAATCCTTTCAATAACGCCAATTTCATTCAATAATGGTATCCAATATCAATCATGACTCTTCATCTTTTGTTTCGCCTTCTTCAAAAAGTACAAGTACCGTGCCGGCCTTGCAAATATCCTACACAAGGTCAGATGAGATAGCGGAAAAGAATGTCCCAGAACTTACTCCTTCCTTATGTGCCAGCTTCTTAATCACGCCATCCTGCGGCGACCGAATAATAGTTTCCATCTTCATTGACTCGATTCTGCATGTCTGTTAGCTTGTTCCAGCATGTCGGAGATGGTACACCTACACCACAAGCGGTGCCCCCTTTTGCACAGCTTGGCCTTCCACGACCTCATTCTTCAATATCTTACAGGGCATCGGCGCCGCAACTGAAGCGCTTGACTCCTTGAGGCCAAGAGCCTTCTCGTACCACTTAGGGGGTAGTAGAACAAGATCTGTCTTCACACCATGCTGGAAAACAGTAACCTTTGTGTCATTATCTGTGTGCTGAGGGACTACAGAGGATTGAATCCGTTCCAGAGGGAAGTATGACTCCAGTTTCATTACTTCGCCTTCAGGCTCGGGCTGGCAGGCAATGTTTGTGAACACTTGAGGTACCTCGTCGCCTTTTCGGTGGACAGCAACGTCGTAAAGGTTATGGCCTGTCTGTGTCACGTTGGCCTCGACAACCTCACCCTCTTCCTTGCTATATCCGTCAAGGATTTTGAAGCTTAGCTTTCGTTCACCGATGTTGTTGGTCTCGCCAAAGCCAAGTGTCAAGCCATGGGGTCCAGAGTTTTGTAGTTCAAAGTTGATCATCCCAAGAGCTGCTTGGGCGACAACCTCGTTCTTGATAGGTCGGGCTTTGAAAAGCTCCTCTCGCCACTTGTCAATGAAGCCCGTTTCAACGTCACCAGCCACGAAGGCATTGGTCTCACAAAGTCGCTTGAGGAATTCGATATTTGTAGCAACACCAACAATTTCGTACGATCGCAGAACACTCTCTAATTTGGCAATAGCACGTTCTCTCGTATCGCCTCGTACAATAAGCTTGGCGATCATGCCGTCGTATGCTTCAGAGATCGTATTACCGGACCGGAATCCCCAGTCCAGACGAACATCCTCGTTCTGCAATTCGGCAGGGAGATGAGCCCTCACCAATTTGCCCGAGTCAGGGATAAAGCCTTTCTCGGGATTTTCGGCATAAATTCGTGCTTCGATGGCGGCACCCCTCTCATTCATCTGAACTTCCACTTCTTCCTGGGTGAGAGGAAGCTTTTCGCCTGCAGCAACTCGAAATTGCCATTCTACCAGATCCAGACCAGTCACCATCTCGGTGACAGGATGTTCCACTTGCAGCCTAGTGTTCATTTCCATAAAATAGAATTTGTTGGTGTCCTTGTCGAGAATAAACTCAACAGTTCCAGCGCCGACATAACCAACTGCTGAGGCTGCTTTTCGTGCCTTGTCCCAGAGATCGTGTCGGGTTACCAGATCTAGATCAGGAGCCGGGGATTCTTCAAGAATCTTTTGATGTCGACGTTGAACACTGCAATCTCGCTCACCTAGCGCGACAGTGTTGCCCCATTTGTCGGCAAAGACTTGCACCTCGACGTGTCTTGGTCGAACGATATACTTCTCTACCAGCATGACCTCGCCTCCTTCACCAAATGAGGCCTTGGCTTCGGCACGGGCACTTCTGAGCTGCGTTAAGAACTCCTCCTCAGTCAGTACGATTCGCATTCCCTTGCCTCCACCTCCTCGCACACTCTTGAGAAGAACCGGAAAAGTGATGTTTTTGGCGTGCTCCAGAAGCTCTTGCTCGCCCTGGTCTGCTCCGTGGTACCCTGGAACACAGGGAACATTGGCAGCTGTCATAATTTCTTTACTGCGAGCCTTGTGTCCCATGTCGGCCATGGCAGTAGCGGGTGGCCCAACAAACACAATACCCTCCTCCTCGCAACGCTCTGCGAACTTGGAATTCTCTGACAAGAAGCCATAGCCAGGATGGAGGGCCTGAATACCATTTTGCTTCGCCAAGGCAATTATCTTCTCGCCGTCAAGATAAGCATTCGCAGGTCCTAACGCCAAAGACTGGAACCCGGAAGAAGCATGCCATGAACCAGCATCAATATCTGTATATACGGTGGTAGCCCGAATGCCAAGGCGCTCAGCAGTCCGATTGATGCGGATAGCGATCTCACCACGGTTGGCGATGAGAACAGAATTGATTGGTGTGTGTTTTGGTACAGATGAAGAAGAAGCCACTGAAGAAGCAGAAGAGCTTAAAGGAGCAACTGTTGAAAGGAACCGAGGTAGGGGCTTCAAATGAAGTCGACGGTTCGTGCGGAGTGTGGAACGCATGATGAGCAATTGGGTTAATGAAGCGCCCAACGTGAGATCAGGGAGCAGTGTGTAGCTTGCCAGAGTTTCAAAATGATTGTCACTGGCATAAATAAGAAGAGAAACCGACTGTAAATCTCCGTCCCGGATGATGAGCCGTCCTTAATGCCGTGAATGTGCTATGCCGTCGGCTTTGAAGGTTGAAGTCGGCAAGGGCAAGCGTGACCGTAAGGAACCGCAAGTAACCGGTACCTAGGTACCTTCCCCAGACAGTAGCTCCATTGACTCTGGGGAAAGCAAACTCAGTATCATTACGTCACCTGCTCCAGAATCTAGATGACTAAGCCGATGTGAGGCACGATCGCGACTGGGATTCACGGAATGTACCGCTGGTGGGAGCCCCTCCATTACCACAAGGTATCTCTAGGCTCTAGCATCATCAATCATCAGTTCAGCCATTATACTATGGATCAAATACCTCTCAACTCCGAAGCCTCGCAGGGCGATACCCATAAGCAGACAACCTCAACTCTTCCGCCGGATGTTGTTCAATGCTTGGATAATGCTCGATTTGTAGGCTTTCCCCCGCACCGCTACTAGCCCATCACAGATCAAACGCTTACAGTCGATAGCTTCACTTGGCAACCTGCACGGATAACGTGCCGCACGTTTCTTTAATGAACTACACATATCTTCCCTCCTCACCTTATTCGAATTACCCTGTCATTATCATGACCACGAACCCAGCATCTCGGAAGACTACCAACTTGGTTGCTAACCCTAACGTATCCCTCCTTGTCCACGATTGTAAGTTGTACCTCATGTCCGAGGCTAATTGGCTCTAAGCATACTGATCATCTTTGTAGGGGTCTCGCATCGACCACCTACTCACGGCCGCCGGCCCTCTGGTGGCTCTCCTGGCCCAGAGCACCGCTCAAGCCTCGCCTCCCTACTCTTGAACCTCAATACTTCAGCACTCTCTAGCATCAGCGCGACCATAGGAGGCTCAGCTCGTCTAGTGCCTAGCGGGACAGATGAAGAGAAATACTATCGCGAGCAGCATCTCGAGAACAATACTTTCGATGAGTCCGCCACCCAGCCATTCCAGCGCGACAATGGACCTGTTGAGGATGGGGGTCGTAACTGCTTTGTAGCTGGTGAGGAAGTCAGGGTCGTGTCGGTAGATATCAGAGACGTACGTATCAGTGACTGGAAGGGCACCGTAAGAGACTGGGCGATAGTTCCAGAAGGTAACCTGGTCAACGGAACCCAGCAAGGATGATATGCTGCGGCTAGTATATCGCTAGCTAGAGTCTAATAATTGTACTTTAGCCATCATTTCCCAAACCGCAGAATAGGCAGGCTGCTATAATCGTCAAACGAATCCAATGCGGAAATGTTGTATTTCGATCATTCACACCACTCGATGACGACTTCTTATACACCAAGCAGTTGCAAACAAGGTAGCTGATTGAGTCATTATGAAGGTTAATTGTGTTTAAACTGGGAATAAATATCTTTGTTGAGGTTTTATACATATATCCTAGTAGTTTCAGTCTGAACTCTGAGCTAATGGCTTTTATGATGTGTTGGCTCGATGTATTTCGTCGAGATATCATAAGCTTAACTATCAACCACACTGCTCGGGCGTTCCAGCTAGAGTACTAGATAAATTAACTATCTCCTGTAAATCAATGCTCACTTCACACAATGAAACCATAGCAGGTAAAAAAACGCTCAATTTCTATCGCTCTTCTCCCAGGCCGGGCTTTGGACTACCGTAAGGCTGTGCCAGTGTAAATTTTCCCTCATTATCAATCAATCCCACTCACCCAACGCCATTGGAAACAAACATTTGTAAACAGATCAATTCAACTCGAAGAATAACATTTAAGGCGCGAACAGTGTGGCCCGTTCACTTCTCCTATTGGCGCACAGGGATATGTGCATCATCGAGCCCACTCAACGACCTCGAGGGCCATCATTACCAAAATAAGAGTAGAGGGAAGAATCCTACATACATTAGCGCAATTCGGGCCATATTACACCGAGGATTAGATATCATGACTTACCAGATGACATAGCTCTGGAACAAAATTCTACCCATGGTCTTCTCGAAGACGCTGTTTATTTGGCAAATTTGGGCGAGCTGAAGGGCACTGGGAGCCCCAGTGAGCAAGAAGCAAACAATAACGAAAATGGGATCGTCAAGAATGCTGACAGGCACATATTTGGCCATGAGTGCAAGCATAGGAGCCATGATGGCAGTCGGTAACACCATACGGCAAAGAAGGGAGGCAACGAGGAGTTTGTTTCCGATGCGCTCTTCTTCGGGATCCAGAGCTTCATCCTTAGCCATGGTATTGCGAGCAAGATTGGCACCGAGAACGACGAGGATCAGTGGGACAGCGACATCTCCACTAGAGCGAACGGCGTTGGTCACGCTATTCTGGACGAAAGAGCCCTCCTCGAAGAAGGCACGTTGGAGAGCTGGAATAGAGGCGACGAGGATAGCAATCAGCATAGCCCAAAGAGGGGGGTTCATGAACTCCCAGATGAAGTTGTTGAATTTTCCGGCAACACGTTTTGTAAATTTCAAACAAGATTTGACAGGAGCTGGAAACTTCTGATACCAGTTGCTGAAGGTTTGGGAGGTTGCTTTTCCAAGATAGATGAAAGGAGATTTGATAGCAGACTTGGTCCGATCGGCGATGCCAGTTGGCTCTTCCTCATCCTCTAATGCCGGGACACGAGGAAAAGAGTCCATGCTACCTTCATTTCCATTAAGAGGAGCAACAATACCCGTTTGTCCTTGGCTATTCTTCAAATGGGGTTTTTTGGGCAGAAATTCGTCATCGCTAGAGACTGCCAGTGAAACTCGGGAGGCATTTGCAACGGGGGTACGGCCAGCAGGATCATAGGTTTGCGAGTCAATGCTGTTGTTGTCTCCCTCATCCTCTGTTTCTCCGTCAAGGCCATCGATCAGAGCCTCGGTCTGGTAGTCATCATCATTCTCGTTATCGTGGTAACGCTGGCCTTCTTCGGCAATTTCTTCGCGATACTCGGGGTATTTATCCTTAGGGGCAAGAAGGACATGATAGCCCCAACTCCAACGAACGAGTTGACCAAGCTGTTGGAAGATAAGGAGGTAAAGAATACCACGCGCGCCAACCTCGTCGTCGTTGTCGCCAGGAACTTTGTCCCAGTGCAGGCCCTTCAGCGTTTGAGAGAGTGACAAGACAAGGGAGATAGGTAACGAGTTCGAATTTCCGAAAACACCCATTGCCGTAACGAAATTGGATGCTCGTCTGTTAAAACGGAATAGTTTTGCGACAACATATGATACGACCCATGATACAAACGTTTGAACGACGAAGATGACTGGAATGATAGCGAGATCGGATAACTTCTCAGCATTAAGCTGGGATGCGAGCTTCGTAAAGACTGTAATTGTCAGTACACATTACCGATTCAATGCGAAATGAGAACATACTCAAACATGGTGTGAAAAGCATCACATTTAGGTTAGCCAAGAATTTCTGCTTCTCGGCATCGAAATGACCAAGTCGCGCAACGATATAGCCAGGCAGGCTAACACATACTACTTCAAGGACAGCCTCGAACACGAGAAGACAAAGATGCCCGATCGATGGGTGCGATTCATGAGTGTTGGCGAGTGTTTGTAAGGGTAGCTCGTATGCGTCTTGAGCAAGTTGCGTCAGCCGAAACGACGGAACCGAAAACGATTTCCAAGAAGCCATCAAATATCAGTATTCCAGGCTGTTGTTGTCGTTTTCAGGGTAGAGTCAAGGATCGGCGCGAATCGAGGAGTTCCTTGATGCTGCTTCTCTCGGCGTGCGCGTAGGTGAAGAGGAAGCTGATAAGGCTCTATCTAGAATTGTACAAATGCTAGGCGCGCAAAAGAAAAAAAAAAAGTTCGCCTAGAAGCTTTAGCTGATATATGTGAAGGCAATGCCTTTTGATTGCTTCAGTTGATTGTGTCGTGGTATGGTAAGGAGAAGAAAGTCAAAAAGATAGCGATGGCGAAATCAAATGAAAGAGAACGCAGTGCGAGTGGGTTCTTTTTCTGGGGCGGGAGGCGGCGGTGCCTTTAGGAAGTAGTGCAAGTTACAACGACGATGACATTGGGTTTGAGACTGCTCCATCATTGATTGATAACTCGAGCTAGATATAAGCTATGACAAAAGGCCCATTAAACTGCCTTGTTTAGGCTCCATCTACGTCTAAACATCTTACGCTGGTTACCTCAAGCTGGGGCTTCAGCTCCTTGAGGAAGTCTCTGTCTCATCGCGATTCACCTGCAACGCTTCTCGCTGGGGCGGTACAACCACTTGAGCACCTTGTGTCAGCACCCTGATTGAGGTAACCCAACCCTCCAGACCCATGCCTTGGAGAAGACGCTGGCTGCTAGCCATTGAAAGCGGCCCATGTGTGCTGTGGCGCCAGGGCCAATGTCTATCCCCCCAGGCCAGGGTGTATTAGAATTTTACTTCCAGCTAGGAATGGGATTTGCTCGACGGTGCCACGCGGCTTGGGAGGCGTGAGAGGCAACTTATTCGTCGTGATATACTTCCTTCCAGGAACTATTTTTTTGGGGGTAGAGAAACCAAAAATAGTGCCTCCTTTGTATCATACTGTAGAGCAAACAAATCACTTATCCCTGTTATATGATAGCCAGGAGGACGAAACAAACAAGAACAAGCGATTCTCAAAACCGCAAACGCCATCGTCATACGTCTCAAAATTGTTTAAGCCTCTGGGACTCTACTACCGAGTAGGAAACGATCCCGCTTACAGGGGTTGCTGATAGGAGAGGGATCTTCAGGCAGGCGCGACGCACGATTGTATTAACGTGGCGCCAATATTTTGTCATGGCACGTTGCCTGTCCCTCCACGCTGAGAGGCTGGAAGCAGGCCAAGGCACGGAGCAGAATTGCAGCCCATCACATCTCATCCTTGACATCTGGATAAGATACTAAGGGAGCGAGGCTGTGTTCTGGCGATCGTAATGGCTAGTATGTATACTGATATCAGAGGCGAAGTTTATCAATCGTGCGGTCAGCCACGCGACGATATATCAAATCAAACCTAACGTTATAGAGTAAATATTATGGGGATCAAATGCTGTACTAAGTTTGTTACGATATGATGGCTTTCGCCATGCTTGGAGAGTCTGACCAACCTATATCTCGTTTTGACATAAGGCAGACCCGACATAAGCATTGTATCCCAAAGACTTTAGGCATTCCAATCAGGAGTTCAGATTCGATTTTGGACAGTGACACGGTATTTTTATCTCGGGAGGGTTTCCACAGTTGTGTTGGTACATCGTAGAGTTGCAATGATGCAGGTGGAACTCGAAGGGTCTGTATCATAAAGGTTTCGAGGAGCTAGGTACTCAACCACCCTATGTTGACGTTGCAGATTTAGAGAGTTTAGTATGACCTGCATAGATCGCCAGTGTTTCAAATCATGCGAAAGGTGAGTTGGACAATCGCGACTAGAAACATTGTCGACTTTATCATTCCCCAGAATCTTGAACCCTATTCAAGTTTGGCCAGTTGTTTGTTGGGAGTTGATGAGCTTCTGTCTTCTGATGTCTTTCTCTAGGGTACGCTTTGAGTACCAGGTCACATACAGCTCGTACCTAAGGTAACCATTAGAATTAGCAGAAGACGAACTATAATCACCTACGCACTTACTTAAGTAACCTAGGCAAACCAGGTACTCTCAGTTCATTCCCATCGGGCAGTCTTTCAATGCCTGTCAAGTGTCTCTGCCACGTGGAAACCAAGGCTTGGTTGATGAAATGGCTGGTGACGGGTGCCCTACCTATTTACCTCATTCAGGGTACAGAATCGCCTCTGGTTCCTCACTCCTTGCCTATAGCACCTTATTGTGTATGCATAAAGTACTACCGGTGAAGCTCATGTTACATGAGTGCACATTGAAAGCTGCTCGGTGAATTTCAACCGGCTTTCATTTTTGCAACAAGCCAGATTCCTGGCAATAACGTTAGTCTCTACAACACGGACAACATGTTATTGGTTAAGAACAATTCCCTGCTCAAGGTATGTTACCGATCAAGTTTGTGACGTATTTGCTATTTTGTCTTGCATACTGTTCTCAAATCCAGTTTGAAGCCGCAGCAAGCCCCGAACGATAGAATTCTCGACACTGATAGCACTAACGGAGAAGATTTGGTTCAAGTATACCTGTTTCAACTTTCATCATCTTGGCGAATGATGTCGTGTCGAAGATCTTTCCGTATAGTGTCCACATGTATAAGTAGAGGTGAGATATCCATAGTTCTACACCTCAACTGCCTAGGTAAGGTAGGTATTCTATAGTTAGGTACTTATCATGGGCCGCTGATGACGGAATGGTCTGCACGAGGTGACTTCAAGAGTTTTATGTGCCATCGGGGGTAGTTATTTTAGTAGAGTTATGGATAAAAGATTGTTCAGCTCCAACCACAGTTCATATATTTCCAGGCAACAAGGTATGTTTTGCATACAAATCCTAGATAACAGTCCGTACCTTACCTATCCCATATATTTGGGGTATTATTGTTGCCGTTGACGCGCTTCGCTACAGATGCGAGCCCCACGACGTTGACCACATTAACGTCATCGGTGACAGCTCTCCATCGACGATGGCGTCGCAAATTTGAAAAATCAAGGCCAACCTGGGCACAGAGGCTAGAGAGCAAATATCATTTTCAGCTGGGCATATTTTATTCTGTTTAGATTAAAATACAATACAAAGCCACAATATCAACTGTGATATATAGAATGCTGTCACCATGACGCCAATAGGCTTAAATCTTGTCTGAATAGAATTCCATTATTACCCATGATAGAATTTGAGTACAATTTGTGGGGGTAAAGTGACGTTAGTGTAGATTTGATGATGGATCCCTGTAGCACCCGCCGCGGGGAATGCCTTCAAGTGCTAGCAAGTGGAGGTAGTAGGTAATCTCTACCATTATGATCGATTAGGTCGGGTATTCGGGTCCAATAAATGGCCGGATTAGCCCCTGAAGAGAGCATTTTCAGTGGCAGAGGTATACCTACCTAAAGTACCAGCCAGAGCACTCTGTTGTGTGCCACGACCTGGTTTTGCTTGTTCAAACGCCACACTGTAGTCCTCCCATGCTCCCATCCAAAACTCCAACATTCAGCCTCGCCATTTTTTCCTCCTCTGCCACAGATACCTCTTGTGCCTATCAAAGTACTGTCTCGCACTATTTTGCCTTTGACCCCGCATCCAGCCATCACTCATCATACTACGTAGGTACATGGTGTATCCTCAAGAACTGAAACACTTCGTCACATTTTCTTGATCGCAGGCAGGCGCTTCCTCAGATACGTATACAACCTTAACATTATCCTCAAAATCTTGATTATCATGTACTCGCCACTATAAGCTCTGAGAGGCATCTTATTCTAACCGGTTTTGCCTCAGTTGTCGATTGAACTTCCAATACTCTCTGTATGAGGCCTGTGAGCTTTAGTTTCTACCGATTTCTTTCGGCGTATATTGGGTGCCTCAGTACGCGCGAAAGGGGCTTCAACGTGAAAGCTTTGTCATACTGTACTTCTATACCAGATTCACCCACTACGGCCACCTCATATCGATTGCACCCATATAGTACAGAACGAGTCTCTTTCAAAATCGTCAACCCCGATATCAACGTTATCAGAAATTGCGTCTATTTTGAGTCATTCGTTGCTCCAGGCCTCGCCAGCCTTTCCCAACTACGAGAGGCTCTAGTCGTTGAGCCGTACTAGAGTTCTAAAGGTCTAGACCGCCTACTGCTTGACTCCATTTAGCTCTGGAAGAATCGCACCATCTGTTTCCCCTCCATCGCTCCTTCCTGTACCCATCTAATCGATCGCGTCCTATCTCCCGATCGATAGCTCCCCACGGTCTTGTCAGGATATTCGCCGCTATTTCCACGCCGCGCTATATTTTCTGTCGAGTGTTTCTCTCCCTACCACTCTCTTGTCGACCCTGTTCAACAACGTAACGAGACCCAACCTTTCTCTACCCTGATTTCCAATAACGCGCCTCATATTCGATGTCCGCCTCCGACTCAATCCCGGCCACGCCGGAGGAATGGAAGGATCTGTCTACACCCGCATCTCCAGGCTCTGAAGATTCGTCGGAACCTAGTACGCCGCTCGAATCTCCCGGTCATGATAGCCCCAGCGAGCCTCCTCGAAGAGTACCATCCCTACGGTCCGTTTCCGATCCTCGCAACATGAACCCGAACTCAACTGCTATGGGTGTTTTGGGCATGGCAAGACGCCCTGTACAAACATCCTCCAGTTTTGCTGGAAGTAGTACTGCCTCAGTGGAAAACAGTATAATGGCCAAAGCCCGAGCATTACATCAACAACGCATGCAGAAGGGCATGTCCCCTGCTGGAAACCCAGGAACACCTACGGGACCGTCGCCGACGGCCAGTGTCTCTAATGGATTCCCTGCCAACTTACGAATGCCACCCAACATGCAACGACCACACGCACCTCATGTCAATTCAGCTCCTGCGGTAACGAAGCCCTCGCTGAGCGAGAGAAGGGCCAAGATGGGCGGTGGCATGGGCATGAAGCTATCTGATATGGGTGGACCTAGCCCAGTCACCGCCACAAGTAAGAAACGGGGGCCTCCTGGAAAGCTTTCGGATATCACAGGCGACGCAGTAAGTAATCAACAGTCCAACGGAACAGGGGGCGGTCAAGGGTCAAAAATGGACGATTTCAAGAAATACATCGACACAGAGAAGGGTTGGGTGACCTTTGACGGTGCTGCCACAATCACACGGACAGGTGTCAACTTTGCCAATGGCCAGACCTTCAGCATATCTCTTGACGAAGTTGAGGTGTTGACTGAGCTGGGCAAAGGAAACTATGGAACAGTTTACAAGGTCAGGCATGCCAAGCGAAGAACCCCTCGCTTCGGACAGGGCCTCTCGAGAAAGCCTCTTGTCCAATATTCACAATCAGACCCTTCGCCCATAAGACCTTCGGAAGACTCGGCCGAAGGCTTACCAGATATGAGCGACGGTACTACGGGCACAGTCATGGCAATGAAAGAAATGCGCCTGGAACTCGACGACGCCAAATTCACAACTATTCTGAAAGAGCTTGTCATATTGCACGAGTGTGTTTCTCCCTACATCATTGACTTTTACGGCGCCTTCTTCCAGGAGGGTGCTGTTTACATGTGCATTGAGTATATGGATGGTGGGTCTATTGATAAGCTGTATAATGGGGGGATCCCTGAGAATGTTCTTCGCAAAATCACATACTCTACCGTGATGGGTCTCAAGTCGCTGAAAGAGGAGCATAGCATTATTCATCGCGATGTCAAACCAACAAACATCTTGGTCAATACGCGCGGCCAGGTCAAAATTTGTGATTTTGGTGTCAGTGGTAATTTGGTGGCTAGTATAGCGCGTACCAACATCGGCTGTCAGAGTTATATGGCCCCCGAAAGAATCTCTGGCGGTGGATTTGCACAAGCTGGTAATTCTGATGGATCATACAGTGTTCAAAGCGATGTTTGGAGTCTGGGCCTCACCATCATCGAGTGTGCTAAGGGAGCCTATCCTTACCCGCCAGAGGTATCTTCTACTATTTTCAGTCAATTGAGTGTAAGCGCTTTATGCGATTGTGAACACAGCCGTGGATTACTAACGTCTCATAGGCTATTGTTGAAGGTGAACCACCTGCGATGCCAGAAGACACCTACTCGGATACGGCCAAGGATTTTGTCAAGAGCTGTCTTCACAAGATCCCCATGAAGCGGCCAACCTACGCCATGCTGTTGAAACACCCATGGCTTGTCGAATTTACAAAACCTCAAACGATTACGGAAGAAGCCGAGGAGGGTGAGGAGGTTGACACGGTTGCGGAGGCTGTCGGCAAAATTGATTTGAACTCATCAACTGCAGATACTGAGGTGGCGGATTGGGTCAAAGGCGTCCTACAGCGGGAGAAACATGGCATGAAGGAGGAGGGATCCTTAAAACCAGCACTACACAAGGCGCCACTTGACAGCGTCAGCCCTATGTCAAGCCCAAAGAACGCATGAGAAGGTGAAAAAGGCTATTGTGGCCCATTTACCTTAGTAAAAAGGTAAGGGAGGTGGGCAGGAAACCAGCCAACAGAGCAGGTATCTGGTTGGCTACAGAACTGAGGTTTACAGGCATCTGCTCAATTGATGCGATGGCTGTTACCAATGCATCGGCTTTTTATCTTCACCTGTAACACAACACAAGACACTCCAGCATCAACATGTGTTACTTGAATTGGGTTGACCTTATTTTTCTACATTTCTCGGAGAACACTCCTGTACACGCTTTGGGATGGCTTTAGACAGATTCATGTCGAATTTTGGCATTTGCTTTTCGGAAGAACAAAACTGGGCGAGTGGCATCAAGTTGGAAAACGAACCAGCATAGTATGGTTGTTTATCATGTGCATACGAAAGGGAAAGAAAGTGATGAACGAAGGGAAAACAGCGGGCTTTGGAGGCGACTTCAGGTTTCAATCGCTTAACGAGAGTTAGGATAGGGAAGATGTGCATGTCAACGTTTGGCAAACGAACAACGTCAATGTAGTATTTGCATACCGTTTCAAACTATGTGTTTGAGTTGAGTGGTGAATGTGACATGATCACTTTCACTTATCATATCCAAGTATTGGCTACTGAGATGTAATTCTTGATCTTTTGCCCTCAAGCGCAGGGTCATTAGCTTGCTATCGTTAAGCATGGTACGAATTGACAGTACCGGCAAGCAGCAGACTGTAGAACAGTTGGTTTTGAAAACATCTGTATTCATGCAATGTCATACATTCGTAAAAACTATTAAGCGGTTGATGAAAGCAAGCTTCTCGTAGATCTCGCCCATAACTTCGAGACTTCAACATTACATTGGGGGCATGTCTATGCTCCCTGCCAAGACATATCATGTATACAAACCTGCTCAGTGTAGCAGGCGAGTGATGGTGGATGAAATATGAACGGACAAAAATTATAGTGTCGCATGCGTGTGCAGCCGTTGGAGCTGCCATGAACGCTGTCGGGTCGGTAGCATTTGAGTCGACGATAATCGACTTTCGTCTTCGCCCAGTGTCATATCAGGCCTTAACCAACCTTACAAGGGTCGTGGAGATATGGCCTCAGACTGCTGATAGGTAACAGCTTAGGAATAGTCGTCCTTGACACGGCGGCCCTCGTAGCCTCCTCCATGGCTGCTGCGAACGCTTCGTCGACGGCGCCATGAGCGACCGCTGTAGCCCCCGCTCGAAGACTTGTCCCCGCGCATGCCAAGGCAGAAGAGAATGGTAGCAATGAACAAAGCTGCCCAGGATGCCCATGCAAAGCCAAACGCGTAGCGGCCAAGGGAGGCTGAACGGCCATCATGCTGAAAGGCATTGCGAGCGAGAACCCAGGTAGCACTAGGCAAACATGTTAGTAAACAGTCATTCCATCAAGTACAGGGACAATTAAGAACATACGTCATCAGGGACATGGCAACGGAGGAGCAGAACAGGGCAAACATAGACATGAAGCCAGAGATTCCAGCACCGAGACGACCACAGCATGCGATAAAGCCGGTGAAGAAGGCGAGAGTCTCGAAAAACAGAGTGATGAGGATGAAGACCCAACCGAACCGCCACAAGAAGAACTGCCTGTTGGATGTAGTGTCACCAGCGCGGCCACCGACGAGCGAGCTAGGAGCGTTGCGCGGGTTTGAATTCCAAGCGTGACCGATGACGGGAGCAGCGCGAGCACCATCGCAATCATTGTTGCCAGCACCGCAAATGTAGAAGAAGTTCCATTGTGTGATTTCGCGAGCACCCGAGATACCACCTGTGTCGGCGCGGAGGAAGTACGTCTTATCGAATGGCGTGGTAGAGGTCAAGCCTGAGAGGATAATGAACCAGAGGAAGAGAAGAGAAACGGCGAGGAGAACCAGGCCGGCAAGGCCAAGGGGAGCGTCTGCCAGGCATTAGTTATCTGTTGGTAGGATTGTAGCAAAGCTACGCAGCGCGATCAATGGCAAGAGGGAGATTCTGGCTGTCCAGACTTGACTAAGAATTCAAGAGGGAACTTACTCTTCGCCATGGCTATATCACTACACAATGATATGAATCTCCAGTAGAACAGTGTATGACGGCTATCAAAACTCGAGCGTTGCCACAAGCACTTCTGCCCAAAAAAAAACGAGTCGAAAGGATTAATTTACTGAGATGGGGGCCCAGGGATTAGATGTCGTCACGCAGCCGGGATCACCGTCAGGAACAAAAGCTGCAGCTAAAAAGACCGCTAAAGGAATCGTGCGTCTTCTTTTCGTGTCTCAACAAGGGTCCAGGGCTCACTTGAACGGGTGACTTGAATTGTTGGGCGATGGTGAAGATCTTATAAGGGCAAGAAGGGGGAGCCTGGAAAGATATGAAGTCTGAGCTGAGGAGATTGACGATCCTTATGAACCTTGTTTAGTTCTTGGGGGGGATTCTTGTTTTTGTTTCTGGAGCCTTTTGTTTAGCGTCTAGGGGTGATGTGATGCTCGGGAGACGGACTGTCTTGTCGGTGTGGAGACCGGGAGATGTTTGTCTTGGTCGAATTGTACGACGGTAATGAATTTGTTTCTTCTTCCGCTGGCTGACGAAAGACACGGAATTCCCTAACAAAGAGTTACAGTACGTCAAATAAATTCACAGAGGATAGAACAGGGCCACAGATAAACGACTTATCACTTGAGAATGGAACGCAACCCGACTCAACTCACCATCGAGGCGTTACGTAGGCATGGGTTACCACCCCAGGGCACATTCATCTAGCTACAGCACTCTGAATCACACTAAATCCCGTCCCAGCGGGCTATGGACCCATGGACAACAGATGATGCTTCTACCTTATTCCTACGGGTCTAGCCTGCAACCTTCAATGCCTAAGCGAAAAGAACTAACTAGTGTACTGTATCTTGAGAAAAGTTCCGAGTACACGACAGCTCAGTGATGACGACACTGGGTGGTGACGGAGAGGAGACCCATCACAACAGCTTACCCAATAGAGTAAAGCTGTAGCCACCATTTTGTCGCTCTTGGGGTTTAGCGCACCACTTCCCTGATGTCATGAGACACAAATGGATGATGCGACAGCGACGTCCATGAAGAGGATGTGATTGTCGATGATGGATGGGGCAATGGCTCTTCAGGCTGCCAAGGTTCGCCAAGCTACCAAGATCTAGAGCTTGGTATTCGCTTGGTTGAGACATATCCTTTGTCGAGTAAATTGAACTGTTTTGTTTTCTTGTATTCCCAGCAGTTTCAAAGCTCAGATGAAAAGTGTTGACGGAGCTTCACAACCATGGATGTTACCCATAGTCATCACTTGACTGGTGATTGGTGAACTCCTAGGCACGTCAACTCTCGGCTCTCTACAGTATGGGTCTTAGACAGTTAGACTTTGAGTTAGTTTCTTAGTTTCAGCTGGCATTGAGTTCAAGTTTCTACATGCTTTAACCTGCACCCGTGTTACATACCATCATTTGACCGCCTGTCGTACGGGGTAGCTTTTGAATTTTTTAACTGCTACGCCACAATCGTGAAGCTCAAACATTTCAACGCACGTACAAGGTTTTCGTTAATATCGAATTTCTCATCAATCAAAGTTCACGTGTAAAAATCAATTTTGAACATTAGTCTCTCGGCTGCCTCCGTTGATCTTCGGCCCTGGGTTACAGTACCGACGTCACCACCGCCAGCTCTCTTAGCCCCACGGGAACATCCAGCAAAAACTCACTTCTTACCAAGGTCCGTGTGATATCGCGCATGCATATGCCAGAGTTTGCACGGAGGTTAACCCCGGTTTGTGATCTTGACCACGCAGTGTTGCAAGCCACATCGACCCTAACCGATCGCCCTTGTGCATCAAGCACTGTGATCGACTTCTTCGCCACGGAATCTGCTTGGCTGTTCGCTAACCAAAATGCCGCCCAGTTTCCGGCTGAAGGCCGTTCCGTCTTCCACCATCATATCCACTTCATTCCGTATCGGAGCCGGTGCATCGGCCGGTCATTTCTTCGTCAACCGATGGACATCCACTTACGCCACTCCAACGTCAAAACTACCCTCGCTTAAGCTCCTCGTTCATCGGCACATCCCTGGATCGGGGCCTGGTGCCTTTGTGCCCTACGACATTGCCAACAATAGTCAGGAAGAAATCCGCTCCTTGTTTCTCAAGTGGAAGAGTTTGAGCGACAAAGAACAACTCCAGGGGACCATACCACGTCCTCAACTTCTTTCTTTTGAACCTACACCAACTCTCACGCTTGGACGCCGGCAGGGTCCCCTCACTGCTGAGCAAACCTCCCACCTTAAGTCTCCCCTCTCTGTTACCCTTCCTAATCGGCGTGAACCTGTTCCGGAGCAGAGTTTCATTCCAGAGGTCAAGCAGACAAGCCGAGGTGGTTTGACAACATACCATGGTCCTGGCCAGCTTGTGTTATGGCCGGTGCTAGATATGCATTCGCCACTACATGCACATTATTCAGTCATGTCATATGCAAGTCATCTTGAAGCGACCACACGCCGTCTGCTGGCAGATTTGTTCGGTTTGGAAACTTATACGACCCGAGATGAACCTGGAGTTTGGGTTAATACCCCCGCTGGTCAGCCAGAACGTAAAATTGCAGCGATGGGAGTTCATCATCGGAGACATGTCACAGCCCTTGGTATCGCTATTAACATCGACGTTTTGGTAGAGGGCCCCAGCGATGTTAACCCGTGGGCTCGTTTTGTTCCTTGTGGCCTTGAAGGTAAGCTCGTTACCTCTGTTGCCGCCGAGCTGGGAGAGAGGGGTGATATTGCACGGCTTGGCGGTTGGAATATTCCCTCATTAGCAGCCGAGTGGGCGAGGCTATTTGATGAAGGTATAGTGGATGACACAAAAAGAAGCGCTGAAGGCGACAGAAGCTCTCTGCTCCGTCAAGCAGCTGTATGATAATTGACTATTAACCCTGGTCAATACCCCGTTCAGATTTTGTACTGCCATTAATTGATATGTCTTTTTCGCTCTGGAAGACAACGTCCGAGACCATTCGTGACCTTCGTTAGCCAACATATTTCGATAAAATTCCAACAAGGCCTGGGGCTTATCGTCATCTGGGGTCTAAAAACCGCCCTACGTGGGATCTTAATGAATTCGGAAATTCGCCAAGATCACCCACAATCGCTTGCAATAATTATCACCAGGATCAGATGTGTTGACAAAGGGTAAATATGCGTTTTGCACGGGGATTATCCCCTGGATCAGGTGGCTTAGGTAGGCTTGGGTTTCATTTTCCTCAACAATCATTGTGTCCAGAAGGGATCAATCGGCGTCACTTCATCTGCCCAACTGACAGGATGATTTCATTACACTTCATAGATCACTCCGCAGAATGTTCCAGGCGCTAGCCGATATCGATGTGATTAAGCAATGATCGAGTGACTAAAATGAACTGCAGGGTAGCTGTTTGGTCATGGCTATGCCACATTCAATGATACCATATCATCCCTGCCATCGCTTAGAAAGCACATCCGTCTCGGCCTGAGCCGGTGAATATCGTTGACGTCTAGAACTCTGCGTTGACCAATCAGAGTTGGTAAGTCGTTCGCCAACAGCCTGTCATACCAATCCAGGGACCTCTCTTTTGATTGCGCTTCTGTGCGCTTTTAGGTTACCATCAACTTACAAAATGCGTGTCTTCGCCCCCGGGATTTATCGAAATAATGTATTCGCCTGCCCATGCATACAAAAGCCAAAATGACACGACACAAAGAATAAGCATATTATAAGTGATCTTATCACTGTGCCAGCAGAATTGTGATTCCGATACCGACCCACCTGCAAAAGATTGAATGCGACTACACCCACTTCGGCATCAAGCAATTCTCATCCCACTCATCCTCTGGTATACTAACTTGATTCCAACATCCTCTGGGTACCGTCTCTATTTTATTACTTGACTTCATTTTCAACTGTCTGCCATTCGAGCCCAGCCATGGACCCTCTCGTGGCGGCGGAACTGAAAAAGCTCGACGATGGCGTGGCATTTCGTGCTCGGCCACAACATGTCCACCATACTTGGGCGCGCACATTTTCGTCCCTCCCGGAGCTATTCATCCAGCCCGAGTCTTTGGCTGAAGTTGAAAAGGTCGTGAACCTGGCACGAAGATGCCGTCGGCGTCTAGTGACGACTGGATGTGGCCATTCCCCCTCCAATATCACCTGTACATCCAGCTGGCTCGTCAACTTAGACAACTTTAACCGGGTACTCTCAGTGAACAAAGATACTGGTATCGTTACCATGGAGGGCGGGATTAGGCTGTACACCCTCTGTGAAGAGCTCGAGAAGCATGGACTCACGATGCCAAATCTCGGAAGCATCAACGAGCAGTCCATCAGTGGCGCTATCTCAACAGGTACCCATGGAAGCAGTCTACGCCATGGACTTATGTCTGAAGACATTGTTTCTCTGAAGATTACAATGGCAGATGGAACGACGGTATTTTGCTCTAAAGATAGCAAAACAGATCTTTTCAGGGCTGCCCTTCTTTCTCTAGGCGCCATTGGTATCATCACCGAAGTTACCTTCCAGGCAGTTCCAGCTTTCACCTTGAAGTGGGAGCAGAGCATTGACGCAGACCACAAGATGTTTGAGTCCTGGAACCGCGATCTTTGGACACAAAGGGAATTTGTTAGGGTTTGGTGGTTCCCATACACGCGACGTGCAGTGGTTTGGCGGGCAGAGCAAACCGATGAGGAATACTGCGAACCTCCTCGGAGTGGTTACGATGGCTCAATCGGTTACTATATCTACCATAACCTTCTATATCTTGCCCAATACGTTCCGCGAATTCTGCCATGGGTTGAGTGGTTTGTTTTCGGTATGCAGTATGGCTTCCGGAATGGATCAACCTCATCAGCTGTTCAGCCCAGCCGCAAAGCACTACTCATGAACTGTCTATATTCTCAGTTTGTCAATGAGTGGGCTATCCCTCTTCATAAGGGCCCCGAGGCCCTCCGACGACTGAGCTCATGGCTCAACCACTTAACTCCTGACGACCCTGATTACGTTCCTCACAATATCCCCTTCTCCGCCAACGGCCTTTATGTTCACGCACCCGTCGAGGTTCGCGTAAGCGACACGACACTCACCTCCAACTTACGGCCGTATCTTGATATTACAGTTAAGGATGGACCTACGTTGTATCTTAATGCAACACTTTATCGCCCCTATCTAATGGATCCTCCTTGCCATGAACGATACTACGAGGCTTTTGAGTGGCTGATGAAAGATCTTGGAGGTCGACCGCATTGGGCTAAGAATTTCAGAACCTCCCGCTCTGAGATCGAAGGGTTTTACGGCCAAGAACTTGAATCGTTTCGTTCAGTGCGCAATGACGCTGATCCACAGGGTATGTTTGTCGGGCCCTGGCATCGGCAAAGAATCATGGATGATAGCGAGGGCCTTGAGTTTGAAGAGGTTGAGATTCGAAGAGAAAAGAACCGAATAGGAGGTGTCACGACATTTGGCATGATTTGATCGTCACCGATAGGATAAAACGACATAAGAATTAGACATCACTCGCCACATGGCCCCTCAAAACAGCTTCAAATTCGGGAATTGTGATGTGACCGGAACGGCCAAGACAGCATGCCAGGCACGTTCCATTGATGCTCGATAACAGGAATAAAATATTAATATTAAAACCATTCGTTTGAATTCGTCACACATCCGTCTGAAGGAGAAAAAAAAAGAGGTGCCGATGTAGTGACTTCTAGAAGAATGCGCGATCCAGTCCGCCAGTCAGTGGCAACGCGGCAACGTGTTCTGTATTAAATCTGTCGGTAGCCAGCCTTTTCATCGATATGTCGGTACCGTTCGCGTTCTTTGCGGTCCTTGAGCAGACATGCGATGCATAAGATAAAAATAGCATCAATACCTGCATAGAATATTAGTTACTTGCGATGCGCTGACGCCCAGCCAGGCAAGAGATGGGTGCCAAGACTTACCGACAATTCCAAATAGAACAGTAAAAATGCCGTCGATATGTACGTTTGCGAAACTCGAAATTGATGTGGCACAGCCACGTAGTAGAGCTGCACTGGCAGGACTGCTGCAAGTCGAATCCATCACAAAGGCCGGTGTTGTGCTATTGAAATAACCGCAGCACTGGAACTGCAAACATCTAAGTCAGTAAGTCTCATCGTGTCGAATTTCCGTGATACGTACCGAGTCCTGGATCAAGCTCTGTACCTCTGGCTCTTGCTCAATGTAGATATTGAAGAATTGCTCACTCATCCGTAGCGTCATGACCCAGAGGAACACAGCCACGCACATGGTGAATATCGCGCATATTGTTACCATATATCCCGAAACCTTGAGAAAGCTACGAGCGGGCATGACGAGCCCTGGGAGGGTGACCGCGAACGTGACGAGAATGAAGATGGCGTTGACGATACCCGCGGTTAGGGGAAATCGTTGGTACAGCAAGTTCCTTGTAACATCCTCACCATCGGTCGGAACATCCTTCATCTTGCTCTGTACGACCAGCGAGAAAACCAGCTCCATGACACCCGAACTTAGGAAGAGAGCGTCGGCGAGGACCGTCGAAAGAAAGATTTTGTCGACCATGTTGACGATATTGCAGACGATATACAACAAGGCAACGGCCAGAAAAGCGTCGTATCTTGCTTGACTCGGGATTTGGTTTCTATATCGGGTACTTTTCGAGTAGTTACGCTAGAAAATGTGGTTGGTGAGACGTCCAGCGCCTGGGATATTGAGCCTCGTCGAGAGGTTGAAAAGAGTGAAGAGAGCGTTCTCAAGAGGTCAACCCTTGAGAACTGCAAATATATTCAGAAGAAAGAGAGAAAGAACTGAGAAACAGCAGGCGCCGAAGCGAGCACGGAGAATCCGTCGAAGAGAATGTGAAATATAGTATTAAAGAGAGGTAAAAGACCACGATGACTCCCTGAACCCACGCGAAGAACATGAAAACCGACCAGCCCATGAACAACGAGTCACGGAAAAACCAAACGACACCGAGACCAACAATGAAACGAGACTTCAACCCAAACGTCTCGGAAAACACCTGATCATTGATAAGTTCCGCTGCCAATGCTGTTTCAGGAGATGGTTTTTTGCCGCAGAACTGTCAACGGACCCCCTTGATGGTGGTGCCGCGTTGAGGCGGTGGCCAATCAGAAACCTCAAAAGTGTGGTTGAATACCCTGTTTGGGACGACGGTCTCTGAGGCCAAGAAACTTGAGACTCGGTAAAGGTCTAGAGGCCAACTCCAGTGGCTTAGGTTGATCGTAAAACCACAAAAAAGGGAGTCGAAATGCCTGGAAGCCTGTTCAAACTTGTAGCAGAAGCCGCCAAGTTATCATTCTGATCTGATTTCTGGCGTGATCTTGTTTCTTTTGCTTGCATGATCTACGTTCTGACGCATGCTCGCTTGCGAAGAGATTTCCAGAACACCAAATTCATTCGGTAGTTGAAAGGTGTAATTGCCTGAAGCTAGGGAATATGAGGAATGGTCCATCAAGGGATACCTTAACTGTTGCAACGCCTGCGGGTGCGAACCCCAGCATGCCGGTAGGTCAAATGAGCTTAATCGTCCAAAGATGTCGATGAATACCCCTTGAGGGATGGTATTGTGTTAGCCGAGAACCAAATGTCCTGAGGTGCGATCGTGACAGAGAATTTCGTATATAAACACGATTCCATCACCGTTGCGCACTTGGACTTGTGCATTCAACGCAATGGCATAGGGAGACTGGTGCTGTACTCCAGTTAGCCCGGATGATTGTTAGACCACCAAAGCTCGGGGAACCCCTTACTAAGGCAAGGTCTTCTTGGTATATGACTGTCTAATAATGATCGTGCAATTGTTGCTTATCCACTATACAATGGACGTGTTTTGAAGATATCAATACTGCACTTGGCGAGAGCATACCGACAGATTGAATTTCTTGACTAGGTTAACACTCGCATATGATATAAGGATGTTGACTAATGGAAGACTCAAGATGTTGCCATAGAACTCTACGTAGTTACGATACAGCGATTGGCTATTCCTCCTAATACGCATACGCTCACTATGAAGGACGAAGTCCAAGTCTTCAGGTCGCGAATGAACGTGAGCCGCATGTCCATAAATTGATGGTCATCGATAAAGTCTCGGACAATCCCTGAGGGCATGACGATACTGGAAAGACTTTCTGCCCGTTAGCGAACCAACGCCGCAAAAGTCCAAGCTCAACCCCACATGAGCGACCTAGCGGTTACCTAATTATCGGGGGGACACCCGCCCTCTCACGGCGATATGCTTTTAAGCGTGATTAAGGTCATCATCAGACTAAGGTACCTAAGGCAGGTCGGGAGCTTATAACACTTGACAGTTTCATAAATGAACAATCAATGATCCAATATAGCCCACTATATCTCTTCGACGCCACACAATGCTACGATACCATTCCCATCGGTACTCATTGAAAGATGATCTGGTTCACCGCGTCTAGAACACATATTGCAGAATCAGAGGTCGCGCTGACACTGTGCCATTCTTGGGGAGCTTCCTGTTTTAGCTAAGCCTGGCTTATAAAGGTGGATGGGCCCGTTCAGAACCTTAGCAACTAGCCTGAGCTCTGGCTTGTGTCAATGGCTACCGCTCGCCGTTGCTGTCGTTGGCAGGGTTGGCTCCAAGGCACCTTGAGATTTCCCCGCTTGATGTACCTTAATAAGGACCGTGCGTTAAGTTGCAAATTGAGAGAACAACAGGCCCCTGGACTGTCCCATCTCGGCCATCAGGTTGATGGTCATTCGTGAATTGCCTGGCGGCACCTTTCCCCCTGCGGGATGAAGCCATTCTTGTTCTGTCTGTGCCTCCAGCCTTAAATGCGAGATTGAACTCTTACATGTGAGATCGAAGGATCAATCCCAAGATATAAGACTCAACATGAATCTTCCCATCTAACTCGATATAAATGATTATGATGAATTTTTGCTCGCTAATACTAATTCCAGCCACTGACCTTCGGTAGCCCCCCGAATTCAACTTTACGGCATCTCATCATGTCAGGACTTTGTTCCGCCCTAAAGTCGCCCCTTATCGCGGAACAAACAAACCCTGAAGCTGTTCCCGCCACCCTCCGACGGGGCCGAGGTTTTGTCCACCAATCCCTAGGCTATTGTGATGTGCTTGTTTGCAGGTTGGATCCCCCGCTTCAAGTGATGAACAAACTATAATCTAGTTGATACGACCGCTCCACAAGATATGCTCTTCTTGTCAACGAATGACAAGATGGTGTTTGTCCTCAAGCCTGTGCTGTACCATCACTGCAGGATACATAATTCATTAGATTCAGAACAATTGGAAGAAGGTCCGACATGCTGGTAGTTCCATGCTTGAGGATGCTTATAAGCTGTGTCTTTCCTCGTGGAAATCGATGCAGAACAAGTATAGAGACCTCCCAGCAATCACATTTCTAAATCGATGCGGCATATTTGCAGGATGGTCTCGATCAGTTTGAACATCCATGGCAGCCAAGGGTTCTGAGCCGAGGAATTAGGCCCGCCTTTCCTGGCATTTCTATGTCTTTTGTCAGGCACTTGTACAAGTCGATATAAAATGTCTTTTGACCTCCAATAATGGCAATTCGATGGCTATCAAACATAAAGGATCCTGGCTGAGCTCTCCAGCGTCGATATAAAGACACTCCCCAATTTACTATACGTCATAGATCCTTGGGATATCCATACAAAAGACAGTTTTTTCTTTTTCTTTTCTTTTGGGCTCACTCAATTCAAGCACCAGTTAGCCCCGGGGTCCTCTTCGAAGCGGTCACGTTGTGTCCCAATGACCGAATAAGCGGAACTCATATTGTGGAAGTTCCCGCAGAATGGCGCCGGTTATGCCGCTACTAATAACTGCTTGATGTTGACCTATTAGTACGGAGGCTAGGGATTAATCCGCGGACCAAACGGAGGTATCGGTCCGGGATGAAAAAGAATCCGAGCTCGGCCTAGCTCGGCCTACTGATGTCGGAACGGACACTGCAATTTTGATCGGCGATTTAAACACCTTCCCAGCATCTGATTTAGTTCAAACTAGTCCTACTCTCAAAGCTTATTAAGCGGTACAAATCTTCTTTCTGTAATATAAGCATAACGAAGAAAACATGGTATAAAGATGCTGAGATGCCGCCCAGGTTGTGTTTTGACCCACTAGGTACCCTACCTGTTGCCCTACACTAAACTACTGCCTGCGGCAATTTGGCAGCTCTAAAGAACTTGTTGACTTCTTAGCGTGTCCCTTTGAGGCAACCGCTCTATCTAGTTCAAGCAATCTAGGTCTCATCCTGAGTCAGGGTTAGTAGGGGATGCTTGGGAGGTTCCTGACTGGAAAGCTGCTAGATTAGCTTAGTAATGTCTTAAGGTATTAAACTGGATGTTCCTCCACATTACCCCTATTTACATTTATTTCCCGCCCGAGGGTTCTTATTAGCGCTAAGCTAAAAGTTAGTAGAGGAAATAAAGTTTCCATTTCAAAAAAAAATAAAAAATAAAACCCTATTAAAGAAACTATTAGTTTCATACAGGCTCGTGACTATGACTAGTTATTTAGATTATTAAATAATTATAATATAGGAAAATAGGTAAAAGTAATACCCTGAATTGCAAAGACGCCAAGCAGGGTACGTACCCAAGTTAGCCCCATAACGTTTAAAACTAAGAAAATTAAATCAGCATCTTGCTTCCATAAGCTATCTCGCGAGGGCGTTAGAAATATATATAATAAAAGGTATATATTCCTCACCCAAATTTGGCTGTAATAGAAGTACTAATAGTCCTTAGTATTATAAATTGCAATCCTATACTCTGCACATCCTGGGAACAGTACCCGTGGTATTTTTTTGAAGAAAGTATTGTACTTTGGCTGTAGAGCGTCTCCCAGGCTATTGACATTCCCATCCGGCATTAGAGTACCCCAAGGGTCGCGGTAGGAAGCCCCACGATACGATTTCAGGGTAAATAAGTCCTTCGACCGTGGTATTTAATATACGCTTGTTGAGATCGGGCTAACCGGAATTGAAGCCGTTGGGTACAAGGTTATTAATTTGGTATATACCGGTCTGTAGCGCTCGTCAGCTTGCGGTTTACTAATGTTGCTAAAGGTTTTAGTCTTATGGCATTAAAAAACATATATCAGAATAGTGCTCACGTTTATATCGTACATCTCGTGCTCGATAGGGCACCACGCAGAGTAATGCAACGAGTAGTTTAGCCCGATGAATCTGACGCTCTTATAAGTATTATTCGATGACGACTCAATATCTCGTTTGTAAGACTCCACGCTGTAGGTAGCAAAGTTGTTTTTCCACATCTCAATAACAGCGTGTTCAACATTTGTCTTTGCCTCTTTCTTATCCTCAACTGTCAAAGGAATGGGAGTTCAGTCAAATTCGTCGTGTTAGGGTATACCAGCCATCTTGAAAAATGTAGGCAGCAAATCAGTATGTGTTGTCACGAGGTCGGAATCTTGCCCGACTGGTATATGAGGGCCCCGGATATAGAGTGGCACATTGATGTCTTCCCCGTAACCGCACATCTTTCTGGAGTTGAGCCGGTGCTGTGAGATATGGTAGCCATTGTCGCCAGTGAAGGCAGCGCAGGTGTTGTCTAGCAGTTTTTGTTCCTCCAATTTGGTAAAAAGACGGTCAACCATCACCCTGAGCCGCTCTAAGGAGCGGCCTCTTCCTGCTACCTGCAGCAGAAGCCGAGAGTCCAGCTTGTTGTGTCGTTCAGCATGGAATGTTAAAGAGGGGTTTGCTTCTGCCCATGAAAACTTACCCCTTTAGTGCTGCTACAGGTAACTGGCCAACAAACAGCTTAACGCTTCAACTGTGCGAAAGATAAATAGGAATTAATTCTCAAGTAAAGCACTAGACTATTAAACTCAGGAGAGACCAAGTTGTCATTCTGTAATAGAAACACATTACGAATATTCCAACGCGACCTTCGGATTGCTGATATCCACATTAACCTTACCTCCATCATGCCCATAATAAACTAACTATGGACCAAATTGAGTTATGGTCCATCCAATTAAGAGGACGGCGGCTTGATGGGATGCGCCCAGGGGAACTTCCCAACCATTTGTTCCTCACCTGTAACATACTCAAACACAGGCGTGCGAGCCAGCCCCGGTGCGTTACGATTAGAAAAGGACTTCTGAAGCGACTGCTTCGAGAGGATATGGCGGTCTACAAACTTGTGAGTTGCATCTGCCCAGGTCGCGGCCCCGGTAGCCTGGCTTGCACCGGCGAGGCCTGCCTTGACAGTATCAAAGCGTGCGAGCTGGTAGCCGTCAAAGGCAGCCAGCACTTGTTCCCTGGTCGGGAATGCATCTGGGTCCGAGGCGCGTATAGTTTTGAAGGCGTGGTACAGCTCATTGGCGAGTGCCACGACGTCGACGATGCCGTTGTTGCAGCCCGCGCCTGTGCTGGGCGTGAACTTGTGCGCCGCGTCGCCGACGAGGACGATTCGGTCCCAGCTCCAATTCTTTACGACGCCCTCCTCGAGATTCACCATGCCGGCCTGAGTCCGGTTGACGTAGGCGTCCTTGATGGTCAGCCCGCCCTCGATAATAGGCAGGTGACCCCAGCGCTCGATGAACTTGTCCTCGTCCTCTTGATTATATCGCACTCCTTCTCGGGTCGGCTTCTCCATACGCTCATACACGCCGATGACAGACGTATCCTCGCCGGCAAAGAGCTGGAGAGTACAATTCTTGCCGTGCGTCTCGCTGGCATCGCCGGCCTTGATCGGCGGAACCGTCGGAAAGCGGACCCACATGGCCCGGTATGTGGTCAGAAACGGCTCCGCTTCGTTGATTTTGCCCTCAGCGCTGGTTGGGGCTTGCAGTGCCGCTGTCCGCATCAAGTCCCTCACCCGGCTGTGGGCACCGTCGGCACCGACCAGAACGGTTCCGGTATACGAGGTACCGTCGGCACAGGTTGCAGTGACGCCCTCAGGACCGGAAGAGATATCGATAACCTTCTTTCCCGGAAGCAGCTTAGCCTGCGCCTCCACCGGAAGGCCGTCATGCAGGGTCTGCATCAGATCATGTCGGCTTATCACTCGCGGGTAGGCACCGTGACTGGAAGTTGCTGTTAGTATAGACATCAAGATTGTATGAGCGTATATATACTGACTTTTCCTTGAAATAGGTGAACCACAGGGTGTCACCAAGATTGCGTCCGTCGTGATCAATGCGCCTAAAGCGGCTCATTGGCGAGCTGACGCTTTCAATGGCGGGGAGCATGCCTAACTGGCCCAGCACTCGCAATCCGATAGGTAGCAGGACGAGATTGGAACCCGCATCTTCAACAATCTTGGCGCGGCGCTCGAGGACGACAAAGTCCAGTTTGGCCTGTGAGAGGGAATGTGCGGCTGTCAGACCGACTGGGCCACCGCCAACAACGATGACTTTAAAGGCATTGCTAGAACTCATTGTGCCTAGAAGTCGCTTTGTAGTGGAGTTATGGGAGGGCTCTTGGCTCAAGAACTTTTAAGTGACAATATGGCGGGATGAATAGGTAGAGAATGGTTTGGATGTTAGAAGTTTCCCAGCGCCGCTCTACATCTATATGGCAAAGCGTCAGGGACTCAGGCGTTGAACCCCGTTTGATTGAGTAAAGACGAACTCCTTCCCGACATTGACCTCCCTTCTTGTATGCCCGCCTTATGCACACGGCGTCGGACTGATAAAGTTCGAGACCCCGAATCTAGGCCTTAGATGTTAACCTGGGGAAGCAGACATTGTGGCAGATGGTGTCTCGCTTTGGGAGCGGGGTGACTAGCCTTGAGTTCTTATCGAATAAGCATATCACACATGCTTAATTATAATACTTTACATTCAAATCTGGAACCAGTGCTGAAGGCTTGCTGACATTGCAGATACGGCGCAAACAACCTGACGAATCACGAGAAGCGGTGCAACGCCATGGGTGTGGCAGGGTCAGCAAACAGAGCGAGGGCTAAGGAAATATGTGGTAGCAATGGAACCGAACTGGATGGTCTTCTTGGGTCGCTTCGACGACCTCTTGGGCCATTCGAATGCCCACCTCGAGGCCCGCCATTGATCCATTGTATAATTAATGTTACCGAGTTGACGACAAAGTCTACCCTAACCTAAATAGTGTTGCTAATGTACATTAGTTAGTTCATCGGCTTCTCAAATACCAGATGTGCTCACATCGGTTTTTGCAAGAGATTCTCTATATTGATATCGGAGCGGTTAAGGATTGTCACTTTTCCATAAAACCACCAACCAAATAGCAACAATTAAGCCTCTATAATATAGATGGGTTGTAGCAAACGCCAATTTGGCACGCTAGGCCCTATTTCATTAAGTTGTCAGCATTAATCAGCACTTATTCATTAAGCACTCCATAATAATAATGGTGACAAATTGGTTGAGCTATTCTGCTGTATTAAGAAATCTAATGATTGCTAGTGTGCCGCAGCTAACTGTTTGGTTGGGTGCTATCAAACAAGATTGATGGCTTCTGGCAGGAACATTGACTGGAGAAACTCACAGGTTTTCGGGATCGCAGAATGCAGTCAGAGATAGTATCAACTCAACCAAGGAGATTACCAGCCATCTTGGAATTTTTAACAGCGTTACGGGACATGTTGGTGATGGCAACTTTCATCAGATGCTCATGTATAAACTGAATGACAAACACCAGCGCCAGGCCGTTGCAGAATGTGTAGATGGTATGAAGCGAGGGCGATCGAGGTGGAGGGTAATGTGTCTGGTGAGCATGGAATCGGGCTCGGGAAAAAGGTAATTAATGCTGTTCCATCTCGAGTTGATACTTTTGCAGTAAATAAAGGGTAGTATTACTTATAGAAAGAGCCTGGTCCAGCTACTATTGGCGTAATGAAAGCTCTTAAAGGTGCACTTTATCCTTAGTAGGTGACCCAGTAAAATGAGTTTTTACGGCCGAATACCTGTTAACTGCTGAATCAGCTGGATCCTAAACCCGGGTAAGGTGTTTGAGGCTTAAGTTGAGTACTGGGTAAAATTAGCAATTAAGTAGGCTACCCTATATAGGTATAGAGGCGATAAAAGAAGGGGTAGAAATAGGTAAACTAGTTAGAATAGAGACAAAAACAAACCTGTCCTGATAAAGTAAGATTTTAAAATGAGGGGAAAGACTGTATGCATTCTGATTAGCCATGCCAAGAGGGAAACCACTGAATTCCGAGTCGCTGTGCTATTCTATGCTATACCTGAAGACACCTCCGTCTCGCAGAATCAATACACAAGTGACAACTTGGTCGTCGCTGCAACTCGTAAAAAGGCTTAGAATAACCCGTCACTCACGCCTGGTCGCAATAGCCAGACCTCATCTTCTGTCGCTCCCAGGAATGCCGTCTCCGATCCGCCTCGTGGTGGAGTCAGAGCATGGAAAGGATGTATCCTCATCGGAAAAGGGATTGTATCCCAACAGGAATTAATGGAGTATTTAAATTTCTTCTTCGATCGAATATAGCCCCTGAAACCCGTTGTCCCGTCTTACTACCTCGATAAGACGACTCATGCACAACTCGCTGCCGAGGAGCCTCTCTTGGTCTTGTGCATCGTGGTGCTCTCTTCAAGATACTTTCCCCTCCCCGGGCCTCATGCTGAGATCAAGTCTGAGCGTATACAATGGCAAGCATGGGGGATACTTCATAGGTCACTTCAATCGGTCATGTTGGGGTCCGCAACAACGCGGTTTCTCGGAGCCATATCGTCACTGCTGCTTTTGATCGACTGGCATGATCCAGTCGATTTTACTGAAGGGAAAGATGAAGCTTGCATGGCTGATACCAAGGTCCTTCCTGAAAACCACTCTGATACTAGCGAGCTATCGCTTAAGCTGCCTGTCTTTACATATCTAATGAAAAAGCCTCGTACACGAGGACCTTGTTTAACAATCAGGACATGTTCTTTTTTGTCTAGCCGCGTAAAATCTGGTATACACAAACTCCTTGTAACGCTGTCATCAGTATATTTGAGGTTGCCAGACCGTTCCGACTGCCGAATAATCAGTCATGGGCGCTTCTTTGACCAAATCATAGCTTTGACTAGCAGTCCTGATCCACATAGGGGGATCCCTCCTGACCGGTCGCAAATGTAGTCGCACCGCTCTGAGTGCGCCATTCTCATTTGGCTCCCAACAGTTGAGCGTATATTTGAGTGTCGTCCTTTGTCTCACGGCGAGCCATATCTGAAAAGGGATTGCTCCAACGACAGTCAACCCGGTCAGCACTGCAGTGACATAATGATTTCGCTTGGAGATTGGACCACTGATTCCCTGTGGCGTCCTCGTGAAACCTCCTCGCTGCCTCAATACCGTCTTCTTGTGTTGTATCGTCATCTTTCCACAATGCTGGTACCATTTTGGCGAAGGAGCTAGGAGACCCCATTCATCTGGGCCCAGATCTACTAGACTGTCTGGTACCAGCTGGTATGTAGAACCTGGCCCCTCGGGTGGCATTTTCCATGCAAAGAGCGATTCATCATTCTTAGCTATCAGAGCGTCCTGAAGCCTCAAGAAGGCTCCCAGACCTTCCCCGTACTGAACAGGTAAGTGAAGATTAAAGATTCCAAACAGGCTGTAGGCCATGTCCTCCTCTCGCGTCGTTTCGCGGTGTGCCGCCCAGCTCATCTTGGCGGCAATGCAGGCGGTCCGAAAGTCTTTGGCGCCTGTGAGGAAATGCGCTGCGATACCAGTGATGTCCTCGATAGATTCCGCCAGCTCCTGCTTGGACCCGATATAGTTCCAGTCCATATCGTAAAAGACTAACTTGCCAGGGGCGAGAAGCTCTTGTAGCGTCCACCCTCGAGTGAACCACTTGGACATGCCCTCAACCTCAACAGATCGAAAGACTGGCGAGCTGCCTGAGCTGTTGCGAACGTCGGAGAGATATGTCAAGCATACAACGGCGTCGCTATACCATCTAAACATGGAATTAATGGATTCAGATAGCTCACTGTTATCGGATTTATTAATACAGCAGTTGTCGATCCAAATCCATTCGAGACCCTGGTTCCGAGCAGTGATGCAGGCCCCTCGGATCTTGTCGAGTTGGGGCAGGACATGACGATCTTTGGTCTGCCTCAATTCATGAGCGAACTGCCCGATTTGGGAAAAGAGAATCTCATTCGAACCCCATCGGTGCGAAAGAATAGCGTAGCCTCGTCCTTTAAAGTCAATTTGCGTACTGGTGTGGAGTTCAAATGTAGCGGTGTTGATACATCGCATCAAAGCCATGATGGTATGTTGTAGCGTGCAGCAAGAGAGCTGAGTAATTCAATTGAGTTGGGTAGAATATAACATCGAAGCAATGAGGAAAGAATAATAGCTGGCTATTGACTCTCAAGATTCTATATGTCTGCTTATACACAAAATGAGAAATTTTTTAAAGTCAATGCAACCTTATATAGCGTACATTGAGTCGTTTTGTCCGTGTCCGACGGACTTGGTCATCGCACAATGCCGACTCAGCCCTAGTAAAGGGTACCCTGTAAATTTGCGACACAGGCCTGCCTCATATCCGCCAGTCACCCTAGTGTCGACCGTTGAGCGAGTAACTAATTGCGCGGCTTGAGGCAATAATAAATCCGGGTGAGGATTATGCTGTTGATAATTACCTCGGCCTTCTTGCGTATCTTAAGCCTTTATTAATCCTAGGCCGCCAAAAGCCACTGCAATACCAGTAAATACCATAAGCGGGCCATACTTGGTTCCATACCCAAATCTATCCCCCCATCCTGTATCCCCCGAGCTTATCAGTGGGATACTCACAAGGCCACCACTTACGAACCCAATGCCTCGGGCTCCATTGAGGAGTCCATATATAAGACTAGAATCAATATTCTCATTATTCTCCTCCGCTTCGCCTTCCAGCTCTTTAATAATGCCTCCCCAGGTCGCACTATAACCACCAGCAAAGAAGCCAAAGAGGATAGCAAATACAAGAGTACTGGCAATGCTACCATCTACAGATAGCCCCCAGAGCAAGAGCACAGAAGCTGATGAGGCGAACGCTGAGAGACAGGTTATCGTAGTGGCTGAGAATTGATGGTATTTGTTGTCAGTGAGCCAGCCAAAGAAGAAGCACGAGAGGATGCCTGGAATATTATGCAATGTAAGCAAGAGGGTAGAGATTGCTTGACTGGCATTGCTGAACTCGCGTGCAAATGTAGGAAGGTATGTCTGTGGCAGACAGTATCCTGAGCTTTGAAGCATAACGGCAATAAAGTATGTGTAAATGCCACGATGTCTGAGGAATGTCCATGGGATGCGCGGAGGCTTTCCGTCTCTCCTCAACGCCTTGGAAGGATGGGTTGGGACGAGGAATATGGAAACAAGACCAGAACCAGCCAAGATGAAGGCCCATATTCGAATCGTCCATCGAAAGCCGTATTGATCAAGAAGATACCGCAGAAGAAAAGGACAAGCTGAACCGACGATATTTCTGCATGAAAGAATGATGCCATATGCAATCGCTCGATTGCCTGTGGCATACCACTCTCCGAGGGAACAAGTTGCTGGACTATACACAAGAGTACATCCAAAAGCAGCCATCACGCCTTGTGTCACCATGAGGTGCCAGACATGGGTACTGAATGATGAGAGGATAAACCCGAGGAAAGCTATGACAAGGCCTCCAAGCTCAGCTCGGAGCCGGAAATGAGCCCAATAGCGGGTGAATATGGCAAATAGAAACGGCATCGAGATATACATGACCCCGTTAGAGGTAGTGCCAACTGTGCCCGTAACAGAGAGGCTGCCATCAAGAGTCCAATTGCTTGTCCAGTATTCTTCAAAAATACCATAACTTAGGTTGAAGCCTGAAAACGCATTGTAAGCCAAGATATTATGTCAAGGTGTAAGTGGTTTACCCCAAAGTGGGAGCTGCATCAATGCTGAGCCCAAGAGCACGCCGAGCTTCTTTTTGTCATCTTTCCTCATTGCTATTTCTGACTGGACTTGGCCAGATGAGTGAGAAGCTTCTTCAACGGAGCTTTCTTCCTGTTGGAAGCTGCCTTGTAGGACTGGTCCGTTAAGAGACTGGTCCTGTTTCTCTGCTTCTGCCATGGGTTATCTTGATGATGTTAGTCTTGTCGTGCGATATGATAAAAGGGCAAAACTGGCAAGTTCCCTACAAAAGAAAGGAAAATAAAGCATCGACATTTCTCAAATGCGGAGAAGTGCAACTTGGTTTGCTCAGATACACTGAAGATTACAGAGGTAAGCGTACCTAATTGGATTCCTGGAGATAAGCTGTTCCGAATTGATCGACGTCAGTGCCCAATCACTTGGTGTCCACATATGATTTATCATGGCACACCCTTCCAACACCCTCCGAGTGTTGTCTCTTCTCACACGCACCACATCTGCACGAACATGTCGCAATAGGTGCGGAGTAAGTGGCGGTGTACATGCGAGGAACTTTACACTGATATTAAGGCTGGCACATCCTATACTCGCATCTGGCACCCTCATGTTGATCTGCATAGGTCAAGGCCTCCCGATATCGCCAGGGATACTCCGAGTCCCTTCCTAGTCTGGTCCTTTCGGCGCTGGGATGATGGCGTGATAGCACCTTGCCTAAATACCCACAGATTTGTAAAGGTGGACATATGGAAATGGTAGCATTTTACACGTCTTGACTACCCATGGCAACCTATGTACTTGAGTGATTTTGGGAAGTGCCCTGTGAGATACAACTTAGAGCAAGTCGCATGTGCCTTTATTAAATGAAGAGTTAATTAGATACCACTAGAGTAAGCACTTCATTGTATAAAGAAGTACCCGCTTTAGATTAAGACTTTTTGGATTATACTGCAGTTCTCATTGTCACTTTGCTATACAGAAATCCGGTTATTCCAGTCCATGATAGGCATCAAGGATATCTTGGACTAATTTCTCGGCATTGCCGTACGTAGGACCCATGGTATGCCCAGGCGGTGTAAGTGGCATAGTTGAAGAGTCAATCACACGCAAATTCTTGACACCAAAAACACGACCTTTAGAGTCAACTACTGCTGATGGATCACCAGCCTTGCCCATGCTGCCTGAAAGGAGTTAGTTTAAAGCTCTTCTTTATCCTCAATCGATTTAATCACTTACAAGAAGCGGTGCCGTGATGCGTTGGATCCAAATTATTGTATGTTAAATCCAGCAAATCCTCGTCGCTGGTAACATTTGCGCCAGGGTAAACTTCTTGACCAATGCGAGAAGGGATATGCTCCCATAGCTGCCGAGCTTTTCTGAGAGCATAAAGAGCAACCTCTTTATCTGTGTCTGTACGTAGCCAGTTTGGATCGATTATAGGAGGGTCAAGATTGCTCGCAGATGAGATTGTCATATTTCCACGGCTGACAGTCCCAACCATTCTTATCGTCATGGCAGCATAGTTCTTGCCAGTTGCACCGGCTGGAGGATCAACCATCTGCATGATGAATTCCACTTCAGGCCAATCTTTTGGGTATTGAGCGAGATCCTCTTGGGCTCTTTTGCTAAGATTCGCAAGGGGGATCTTCTCAAACGCCCCAACATCAACACCACCGTTTGTAAGTGGCCCCCTCTTGTGCTGATTAAATTCAGTGATGGCTTCTCTCATCTTGGATGGTTGCTTCCAACCGCCAGTCGAGATGCCCTCAATTTCCCATATTGGCCCGTGAACCGCAGCTGAATCATGGGTACCTTGGCCAACTCCCTGCAGGTTTGATAGAACTTGAATATTGAACTTTTTGAGCGCCTCTTGAGGGCCAATACCAGAGACCATCAGCAACTGGGGGCTGCTCCACAGCCCGGCAGCAACAATAACCTCCTTTCGGGCTGTTAGATTGAATGACTGATGGCCAAAGTTGTCGACTGTGACACCGATAGCCTTTTTGCCAGAGAAGAGAACCTTGCGAGCCATGGTGTTAATGTATGTTGTCAGGCCTGGACGGCCGAGGCATTGTTGCAGAAACGAACTCTCAGAAGAATCGCGAAGTCCAGTGTTGGGGTTGATGGAGAATTGCCACCAGCCCCAACCTTGCAAGACACCAGCGGTGAAGCTCGGAATCTCTTTAAATCCCAGTGCTTCAAAGGCTTTAATGGCATCCCACGAGACTGGAAAGACATAGCCAGGAAACGTAAGGTGAAGAGGACCCCCTTTCTCTGAAAAGGCAGCAGTGTCATATAAGGCAGTGGCATTCTTGGGCCGTTTCTCACTGTTGGCTGAGAATTTGAGAGTTCTTTGATTGAACTTGAGCATGTTCTCCCACGTGAAGGCATCGTCGCCGACCTTTTCGGCCCAATGCTTGTAAGCCCCTTTGGTTGGGCGGTTGAGCATCATCAGATTTCTGGCACTGCTGCCACCAAAGGTTCTGCCTTGAGCATAATGAATCTTCTTGCCGTTCTGTCCAATATCAGCACAGGCAGGTTAGTGAAGCCACCAGGGAGATACTTACGTTTTGAGGTTGAGTGAAATAGCCCCAATCAATAAGTGGCTGCCAGCTAGATGAGCCACCTGAACCTTTCCAATCGTTGATTCCTTGGATATATCAGTTACTTGAACAGACTGAGGTTGAAGTATTGTGAGACCTACGAAAGGGCAACTGACTGACGTTGCCGTTGCTCAGTTCATAAAACCCTCCTGCCTCAACCAAAGCAACTGTAGCATTGCTATGCTCAGTCAAACGTGCCGCTGCGAGGGCTCCTGCTGTGCCACCACCAACGATAACATAGTCATAGGTAGCATTGATACCGGGAATACCAAAGCCATTACCCGTGAGTTGTCCATCATCAAACTGTGGTGGTACGTCTTCAGCAAGTGCCGACGCAAAGAAGGCACACAAGACAGGAAGAATGTACATTTCGGCGTGCTCAGAGCTATACAAGGACTTAAATCTCTCTTTGTTTACGGCTCTTTGAAACTCGCATATACAAGTGTGATTTTATATATAATAGAACTCTTTGGTTAGGAACTCTCTGGCGCATATTGGTCTTTCTGAGCAAAAAGCATCTGACGGAGTGTACTAGCTCCAACGACCCGGTATCGCTTCTCTGTAAGTCCACACGGCATACTTTTCCGTTTCCGTAGACATTTGCAAGGGCTGCGCGTCCTGAGGTTACAGAAGACAATGATTCTGACATTGACAGGATCCTTGGCATCCGCAATAAGCGTGCTTTTATTGCACTCCACCAATCATTATGAAGATATTGTCAATTATTCTTGTTTACTTGAAAGATTCCCGTAAGATAAGAGGGTGTCGGATCAAGAGGTTTCAGCGTTGCATTGAAGATTTGTGAGCCAGAGTATGCCGTGCCACCCGCCAGCTTGCGGCTGAGACTGTACACATGTATTATGCTGCACCCGCTAGAGAAACTATCTCCCCGAGTGAATGTCCCGAATCATTCCTGAGCATTAGTGTAATGCAATTTCCTTGGCATAAGCCCTGCAAGATGGACAGACAGCTTGGCGATTCGGCCCGCGGCGGCAACTAAAGTCGGAGTCTCCAGAAAGAACACATCTCCACACAGTAAACATGTTTAGGTGAATAAACTCCGTAACTTGTGTTGTGTCCATGATCTGATCTTAGTTCTCCCCGCAATACGCTTATCATACCATGTGCCGCCCTTGTGCATGCCAAGTCGGATCCGCTTATGCAGGGATCTACGCAACAAGATCCTGTAGATGGAAGGGGGCTTTTGTGCTCGATCCTATTTTTCATCCTTGCAGTTACGAATGTTAGTATTGAGTCAGGCATTTGCTTTTCAAGGTTGCCACCATCAAATCAAGCAACTGCCGTAGCATAAGTTCTTGTATTCTGACTCGCCGGCAGCTCTGTTGCGTGCCTGTTTTAATCTCGGACAGTAAAGACGTGGCCTGATTCTCCACTCACAAAGCTTAACTTGTAGAGATCGGCGGTGCCACGACGTGAGATAATGTACTCCTTCTGATCCTACAACAAATGCGGAAACAAGGCACGAGACCCGGGTGATGCAATTCATGACCCAGCATCCTTACATATTCTTATCTGAGATTACGTGGGGTTCATCGGCATCTTTGCCGAAAGCCAAGAAAAATACAGCCTGGCAAGGTTGATACTTGCTGCAAACTACGAGGTTCACGGACTCGGACAGATAGCCAGATGCGGTGAACGATGAGGGTGTGTATCATGACCACGAACCAAGATATCTCGGAGAATCTGACAGATGCCGCTTTGAGTTGTGTCAATTCCTTACACATCTAAGCACGGTAGACGAGATGACGACGGGAGAGTACTAACTAGGTAATAAGTCACAAGAGAGTAAACTTGAGTAGGAAGGGTAAACCAGTAATTGGCAATAAGCGTAGCTGATGAGAATATGTCCCACTGATGGCGAACAAGGGTGATAACGGTTTCAGAGGTCGTGCTCAAGATAGCAGAGAAGTATAATAATCAGGGAAAATTGCCGACTCTTGGCCAGTTTTGCAACACAAAGTTGATCTCTCTTGATGACAATTGTTTCCCCTGTTTTATAAACTCTTTATCACCTGTCCAACGATACTACAAACTTCAAAGTCAAGAATTCTTCAAATCAAGCAAGATGGGCTCTCTGTACACGGAATCTTCTCCCTCGCCTGCATTTTCTTCTGTGCGATCAGCGCTTGCTCAGAACAACAACAGAATCATTCTTTGTGAATCTCATGATGGTACTTCAACAGAGATCATCAGAAGCACTGTTGGGAAAAACGGCCAGAGGTTCGACGGCATCTGGTACAGTGGTCTCTGCCAGACTACCTATTTGGGTATTCCAGATAGTGAGACTCTCTCGCCTCTCCAACGGGCGTCACTCCTTGCACTTGACGGGGAGTTGAAACGCAAGACTAGCAACCGCTCACTCTGTGCCGCTTTTGATGCGGATAGTGGTGGTGAAATTGCCGACATCCCTGCCTTGGTTGCACTCATGAACCTTGTAGGGGTTGGCATGGTTGTAATTGAGGACAAGGCCGTTTCAGCTCCAGGCCAAAAGGTCAATTCGCTTGCTGCATCGTCTGCCTCGCAGGCCTTGGCTGATCCTCACGAATTCGCCGAAGTAATCCGTGCTTTCAAAGCCGTCAATGCAAGGGCAAAGGGAGGCCCCATGATTACTGCCCGTATCGAGTCGTTCTGCTGTCGTGTAGCAAAGGCCGACGCGGAAGAGGAGATCAAGTCTTATGAAGATGCACACCAAGATGCCTTGAAGCGTGCCAAGATCTACCAAGAGGCAGGCGTTGAGGCTATCATGATCCACTCCAAGAGTAAATCTCCTGACGAGGTTACTCGATTCTTGCGCGAATATCGCGATTTCGACTCCCAAACACCCCTTGTTGTCGTTCCCACTACCTACTCAGAAATACCAAGGGATGCTCTATACGAAGCTGGGGCCAATGTTATCATCTATGCCAATCATTTGATGCGTGCCAAGATCAGTGCTGTTGGCTCCATCTCGGACAAGATCCTGGCCAAGAACCTGGATTTGTTCTACAATGATGCCGAGATCCGCGCAATGATCCAGGCTCGCAACTATGGCTGCCTTCTGAGGAAACTGCGGAATCGAAGTGTCTGGGGAGAGGAGAGCAACGAAGCAAGGATGTACAGAATCGTTGCGGAAGCTACAGCCTCCGAGAACATTCAGGCCACTGTCATTGATTTGCTGGAAGGAAAACTTGCGGGCTGCGAGGCAGACACGCGCATTGTCAGCGTCAAGGAACTGCTCAAGATCAACGCAAAGCAGGTGGTTCCTGTAGGAGAACTTGTCAGCCAGGTAGATGTTTACTAAATTGGGTTAAGCTTATTGCAAGATACCTAATCTATCTCAGTCTAGTGTAGTTGTCTCATTTATATCTTTGTCACATTGAACAAGCCTCACTTGCAATGCAATCGTAACGGTAACTATTTAAGTAAGATACGCAATGATCTGACGAGAGATAACATGACTGCTTACGAGAGAGTTATATGTTCCATGTTCTACCATCATGTATGCACAACTGTAGTCACCTCGCACCATTTTGTACTATTTTAATTGGGCAGATGACCCCTTGCGATATCTCGCGTAATGCTATCTTGCGTTGTAGCATCTTGCGTATCATTGATATGCATAACAAGAGGATGTTTCCCACCACACTCTGGCTACGCTTGGGTTGCAGTGCGACTGGTCAAGCTTACTTCAACTATCAAGTTTCACCCCACGGACTTTCGGCAAAAGGAGGGGGGTGAGGAGCCTTCACCCCTGCCTACGTCACCAAGGTAACAACCAACGTGTAACGATAAATTTGGAACAACGCAGAACGGACATACTTGACAACGTGGCGTGATCCAGAAGACTAGGCGACGTTTTGAGTGACAAGTACCATGTTCAGACCCGTAACTTACAGTGCCGAGAGCTGATTCATGTGAAATTAATAATATAAAAACTTATCACCGCCTTGAAAAAAGGTTTACAAACTAGCAACACTGTAGTACAGTTCATCTTTGATTACTCGAAACATTTTACCACTTTGAACGCGATATTGCAAAATGGCTCCTGGTCTCGTTGAAACAATCAGCGACTTTTCTCATCTCCCCAAGACTGAGTATCGCACCAAGCTAGAGGTGAAGCCCAAATCTGCACTCTTCCCTGATGGGTACAAGACCACTGGGCAACAGCCACCTCTCTATGAGGAAATCCACCCGTATTCAGATCAGACTTGCGTATTGTGATATCACGCGCTAAAGTGATATTCATATTCATATTCACATATTCGCAAAAAGTGTGCTAGAATATCACCCTAGCACTTTAGCACAATTGATATCACTATAGCACTGTAGCAC
>PVQA01000545.1:0-50022 GCA_002980515.1 Fusarium burgessii | reverse complement strand
CCTCTATTACTGCCTAAAGTCTATTAGAGGGACTATAAGCTATAAGAATATCCTTAGGTAGTTAACATGGGTAATTAAAGCATAGCATTTTTTCATTATACACCAGTACTCACTCACTGCATTCGACTCCATCAGGATAAACCATGCGACTTGATCCTTCAATCCTGATTCTAAATCCTTTACTTGGCAAGTCGCTGTCATGACGTCTTGTGTAGCCTAAAATCAATGTCGATCCCAGTGGGCTGAGAAACAAAGCTGGACGCCAAGCCTTTGGCCCCCCCAAGGCAGATCCCATTCTCTTGGTCAACGTGTGAGTCCACTTTCCATTTCAAACCAAATCCATCGCTAGCAAGGCTCAGCTTTTTGAGCCACGTATAAACGCGTCTTGGCTATGGGGATTTGGTTGGATACTGGGCTCTGGCTGTTCCGTCTCTCCATGCAACTGATCCTTTGGATTTGCCAAGAAACATAGCCTTGGATCAATAAACAAGGCAGTGTTGTGTCACGCTGAAAGATACCAAGGCTACCAGGCTGAAAGACCTACAGTGAGATGTTTATTTAAGCCTAAGAATATCCGGAGATTTTAGAATGTTCGATAACGAAGTTCTAACGCAAAGCCTTCATCATGAAATTTCACACTTTTCTTTTAAGTCATCTGCTCCTACAATCAGCACAGGCCTCATCTTTGCCGAATGATGTACGAGCCGCTTTAAACACCAGAGATGACGCAAAGAACTCGAACAGCTCAAAGATCGACTGGTCCGAATGTGACTTGGATTTCGGAAGTAACTACACGAACAAACGACAGAAAAATTACCAATGCGCCAGACTCTCGGTTCCTTTAGACTATACCTCTGATGGCAATGACGAGACAATCAAACTTGACCTCATCAGGGCCAAGGCTTGGAAAAAGCCTTACCTAGGCAGTGTCTTGTACAACCCCGGTGGCCCAGGCGGTTCAGGCGTTGAGACCATCGTTTCCCTGGGAATGGAACTTGCCGGGTAAGTTAACATCCGTAAATTCGTATTTCAATTGCTGACATGGATGCATCACAGAGTTCTTGGCGGACAATATGATGTCATTGGATTTGACCCCCGGTAAGCTCAGCCTCTTTTAATTCTTTGTGTTATGTAACATTAATTTTCGCTCAGAGGCACTGGTCGTACAATTCCTTTCATCTGCAATGGAACAGGTCCTGGAAATTTCACAAGTGCCAAAGGTCTACGTCGCAGAGAGTTCAACACAATTCCTCAGGCTGATACCTGGGAGATTGTGAGAGATGAGATTTGGGATTATGCCGGATCCCTGGCTAAGAACTGCTATGAAAGTCAACAAGACACCGGTCGTTTCGTTGGTACACCCTTCGTCGCTAGGGATATGATGGCTATTGTCGATGCGTTAGGTCAAGGATCTATGCTTAACTACTGGGGTACCTCTTATGGAACTATCCTCGGCCAAGTTACAGCATCCATGTTTCCTGACCGTATTGGTCGAATGTTGATCGATGCAAACTTGAAAGCCGACGATTATGCAGCTACCACATGGATCACCAGCATGAGAGATGCCGAGCGATCACTTTCTAATCTTCTCGACGAGTGTGTCGAAGCTGGAAAGGAGCTTTGCTCTCTCGCAGACTACCATGGCGACAAGACGACAGGAGAAAGCCTCCTGAATCAGTTCAGCGAGATGCTCGAAGGCTACCTCAACGGAACTCTCCCTGGCGGCGATGTCGACAAAGACGACCTCCCCAGCAGTGATGTAAACTTGCTTGTCATTACATTCAAAAACCTTATCTTTGGGGAACTTTACGGCGCCATAAGATATCCCAGCATCATTACGCGGATTGAAGGTCTTTTCAATAGCAACATCACAGCCATGTTTCAGATGAGAGAGATTGACCAAGACGAAGGCGAATGGAACGCCGCAGCTGCATTCAACACCTATGGAATTGCGTGCAGTGACTCTTCGTTCCGTGTCGAGGATAGAGATGATCTATTCTCTGTTCACCAAGCTCATCGTGCAGAAGGCTCTTTCTCTGAAATTGGAACTATCGCCCGGCTATTCTGCGCTCAGTGGAAGTTCTCTGCTAAAGAACAGATTGACCTTAATAAGCTTCGCAACGTCAAGACGAAAAATCCTCTTCTTATCGTCAATGGACGATATGATCCCGTTACTCCGTTGAGCAGTGCCTGGGGAGTGTCTTCACAGTTCCGAGGAAGTCGAGTCGTTGTACACGAAGGTGTTGGTGTAAGTATACCTTTCAAAAATATCTAGCTGAATGTGTTGCTAACTAGACTCATAGCATGGATTTATGGCTCATCCATCGAACTGTACTCAGGAAATTGTCAAAAACTACTTTGTTGATGGAAAGATGCCCAAGATTAACACTACTTGCAAGCCTGATATGCCTGCTTTTGAATTTGCATCATGATGAGCCAAGGAGCTCAATAGGAGAGGATGGAACAGGAATGAGGTCAACATGCTCGTCATGATGTAGATGGTTGTGATCTGCTTAGATGCAAAACATTTATAGTACATACTTAGATTCATCTTGAGACTTGATTCCTTTAGCTCTGTTTTCTAGCTTCAAATCATATTCTGAAGTGGCTGCATGATATGATGTTTCACTTTCATCCGTTCGACTATGGTTCGCCTAGCTGCATGAGAGTCTCGGAAGCCATGTCCGAAGACTTCGGAAGGCCGCCGGGTGATTTTCCAAACGGGAACTTCGACTACTCTTGTAACAGACGACATCCCAAAGCTGGCCACTTTTTTATAATACGTTACACTTTTTTTTCTATTTGTAGATTCAAGGTGAATGATATGCCTGAGATTGGGCATTGACCCGAGATAGAGGTTGCATCATGACTACGATGTTGTAAGCAAGCTCCACGCCATGGCTCGGGAAAAATGTCCGGAGGATTCAGCAATGAGACTCCACAGATTCCTCAATATATGACTCCTCGATTTCTCTCTATTTCCCATACGTCCATCAAAATTCCATAGCACAATGTCAGCATCAATTTTATCCCAGATCGTGGATCAGCATCGACCTGATCTACAGCCATTGGAGGAGCTCTACAAGCATCTCCACCGCAACCCCGAGCTTTCCAACCAAGAAGTCGAAACAGCAGCCACCATTGCCAAAAGACTCAAAGAGATTGGCCCCGATGATCTAGTTATCAAACCTCATATTGGTGGCCATGGCCTCGCAGCTGTTCTCCGCAACGGCAAAGGCCCCACTGTCTTACTTCGAGCTGATATCGACGCTTTGCCTGTTGAAGAGACTACAGGCCTTGAGTATGCCAGCACGAAACGCATGATTCACACGGCGAGCGGGGTTGAGAAACCAGTCATGCATGCTTGCGGCCATGATATGCACATCGTGACTTTGTTAGGCGCTGCAGCGACACTATTTTCGTCCCGGGATTCTTGGTCTGGAACATTGATCCTCGCATTTCAACCCGCTGAGGAGCGAGGTACTGGCGCGCAAGCCATGGTCGACGACGGTCTTTACACCAAACATGAAGTACCTATCCCAGATTTTGTCCTAGGAGCTCATGTCAGACCGCTTCGCGCTGGCACGATTGGTACGCGCAGAGGACTTGTTGCTACAAGCGCGGATAACTACAAAGTCACCATCCACGGCAAAGGTTCGCACGCGAGTATGCCTCATACTGCCATCGATCCCATCGCCATTTCGGCGAACGCTATTTTGAAGCTACAAACTCTTGTGAGCCGGGAAGTTGACCCCGCAGAGTCGAGCGTGGTAACCGTTACGAGTATTCACGCTGGTGATGCCGAGAACGTCATTGCAGACTCAGCTGTTCTGGGTGTCGATACCCGATCTACCACGATCGCAACCCGAGAGCGTCTTTTAAAGCGTATCAAAACCGTCATCGAGGCTGAGTGTTCATGTGCCAATGTTCTGAAAAGTCCAGAGTTTGAGCAAACTCGAGCTTTTCCCTTGACTATCAATGACGAAGCTGTTACCAAGAGAGTTGAGGAGGGATTTGCGGCACATTTTGGAGAGGGCCTTGGGAAGTATGATAGGAATATGCCAAAACTTGCTTTCAGTGAGGACTTTTCGATCTTGGCTACTGCTGTTGACAAGCCATATTGCTTTTTTACGTACGGCTGTGTCGATGGAGAGGTCTGGGATAAGGCTGAGAAGGAGGGGACTGTTGCGCATACCATTGCTGCGAATCACTCTTCCAAGTTTGCTCCGGTTATTCAGCCGACGTTGAAGACTGGGTTGGACGGATATGCTTTGGGTGCTCTCACGTTTCTGGCCAAGGGACAGTAGTGCATAGGGTAGTCATAATGGACCAAGGTTCCTGTAAGACAACCGTAGCAGTGACGCTGTAGCAGGAGAGACAAGAATGCTTCCCATGTAAATCTGTAGTTGAAACACTTCCAAGGGAAAGGTCGCTCTGAGAGTTTAAGCAGCAGATAACGCTAGGAAAGGTGAGTTTGTTTGCAGTCTTTCAATGACTAATCAAATATAGATTATGAAACTCTATGAATGTGCATCCAATAACATCGGTGAGATGGCCGAGTTGGTTATGGCGCCAGGTTAAGGTTAACCTTAACACCAATTCCTGGTGGAGCAATCCTCCTGGGTTCGAGTCCCAGTCTCATCAGATTTTAACTTTTGCCATTTAAATACGAATTTCTTTTTGTCCTTGTCTTCACTTCATCGATTCACTGTCACTGTAAATTTAATTCTCAACGGCCATTTCTTCGTTATTACTCGTCTGAGTTTTTCATTATTTTGACCAATAATCAAGGGTCATTCGCCGCCCACGCATGTAACTCAGATCCCTGCGACTCGCTTCCCTGCCAACCAAAAAAGCATCGCCTAAACTCCTACCTGATTAAACCTACTGACTCCCAAGACCAGCCTGGACATCTCACCAACAAAATGTCCAACTCAATCATGGCAGCGCAATTCCGAGGTGACGGAAAGTCTCAAGTGTCATGCATCCGATGTACCAATCGAAAGCAAACATGTGATCGAGCTCTTCCTAGCTGTACGCGATGCACCTGGTAAGCTTTGCGCGTCCTTATAACCTGAATTGAATACTAACACCAAATAGGAGCAGAACGTCTTTTTGTACTTACAACTATCCTGCAGCCCCCTCAGCTTCATTGATCAAGTTGGAAAACTCACCGCCGCCGCCACCGCCGCATAGAGAGCCTTTCTTGGACGTGAGCCCCTGCGGCTGGGACTTGGCCGAGCGTGGTCAAGATGAATTGATGCTGGCAATGCTTGCCCATCGTCTTCCATTCGATCAACGTATTCGCGAAGAAGCTCAGCTATCGGAAGTCGTCACAGAAATACTTCGTGATCGAGAATGCACCATAGGTGAACTCTTTGACGACGCCGTCTTTGACTATTTTCCTGTCTGCGTATACACACCCAAGAACAAATACACCCGTGATTCTCAGGACGAAGACCCAGCGTGGCCACTCTTGAATCTTGCGGCTCTGCTCGTCACAAATCCACCTTGCGAACACATACCATGTTCACAGACCAAGAAACTCTACCTCGTTATCAAAGCCATGTTTGCATTTCTGGAAGCACAACTTCCTAATCATACTATGCTTGTACAGATCCAAGGTATTATTGCCTTGTACGAGTTTGGACATGGGTTGTTTGAGCAAGCACATCTCAGCATTAGCTCAGCGGTCGCAGTGGCGTCACGTATCGATGTTGATTTTTCCGAAATAGCATTGTCGTTGGAGTGGAGACTAGGTCTAATGCTCATAGACAAGTAAGTTGCACACTGCTTAAAAAACTCTCACAGACTGACCAACTTTCACAGCTTGATTGCTTTACAAACAGTGCATCGAACGCAAGACTGGATCCCTCTTGCTTGCCCTCCTGGACATAGGATGGAAAAAGCTATTAGATATTATCTCCCAGCACTAAAGACTGCCGATGGTGCCCCGAGACTTGATCACATATGCCGGCGTGTGCTGGCTTTTGCAAAAGATATCCTGCCATGTGGTCAGATTTTGCAACATATCCACGATTCGAAGCGCAACCCTCGAATTGACAAGCAAGATTGTGTCTATATACATCAAGAATCTCTCAAAGACTTTGTTCGTCCTCCCAACGAGTTTGAAGCCCACCCGACTCTAGAGGCATCTAAGTTCTTAACAGAGAGGTAAGTTTGAAATATCCTTTCGATGACTAAATATTAATATATACTCATAGTTGCATGTTCGCCCACCACATGGAAATGAGTGTTTCATGTCGCCCTAGGGAGCCTCTTGCTCCTGATCAGGAACTTTTCTTACAAGACCGCCACAAGTCTGCGTGGCAATTAGCGGAGAAGTGGTTCTATATACCTGAGGTGGAAGACCCAGACTTTGACGATGAAGAGCTGTCATTGACAAAGCTGATTTGCATGATGCATGATTTCTCACTCGTAGCGAGGACCCCCATAGATAATACCACGCGCGATCAGATTGCTGAGTTGATACCGGAGATGAGAGAGAGAACCAAAACATGGCCAGCTGCGAGTGAGTATTTTCTGCTATATTTTTCTGCAAGTCGAGAGCTAACATGCCTTAGGACTGTATGTAAACCAAATTTGCAATGATGCTGGGTTGCCTTCGCTTGTCATCACAGAGCGCAATGTTGAAGGGGCCACTCTACGCAGTGCATCTCTGGGTTTATTTTGGGAAGAACACTGGGTAACATTTCAATATGCAGATTGAGGTCTATTAAGTATATGGCATGTTTTTTTAAGTCTTTGATTAGCATATTGCGCTATCTATTTGAATTTGTATAGAGCGGTTTTATTACCAGCGAGGTTACTGGGCCAAGTCTACATATAATCTGACTTTTTCATTATCGCTACCATGAACTTTCAAATATCTTTTCGCCATCCTATTGTATCTAGAATTGAATAGTCACATCAATCGGGCTCGCTGCTCATAATAAAATGGCAATAGCCCCTCTAGCAATGGGGGTAGCTTCGTGAACCTGGCTGCTACTCATCAGTTCTCGTCACAAGACTCGTATGCAAATGACATGGGGGCCCTCTTAATCTGGACTGTACCAGCTGATTATTTACACACTTTGCTTGATATCCTTCTTTTCTGCCCACGTTACAAGTTAAGTTTTCTACAAGGAAGGAGGCGATTATCTAGTATGAGAAACTATCAGGTAACACCTTTAATCATGTACAAGAATAATAATAGTTTTCCACTCCCCGGGATAAGAATGAAGCCTCTATATGTGGCCCTCAACTCGGTATGGTAGATTGCCACATCTATCTAGCTCCCATCCTAGGTTCATCCAGCAAGGGTCGCGTCAATAGCCGTGAAGCCAACCCCAAAGTTTCCATCGGCGGGGCCGAAATAGCCATCCTGAGCATCATCCACATAAAACTGAGAAAATGGAGTAGCATTATTAGGTCTCCTGCAAGTTCCGGAGGTGCAAGAGCCGTTTGGCGAAGTGCAAGAAAGGACACCGCTGGATGAGCGCTGGCATTTCAAGGGAGCGGATTGGAAGTTATCGAATGGGCACAGAACAAGGGGTCCAAGAACACCCTGGGCATTGTAGGTCAAGCATAGGTAGTTGTTGTTGTTGCCTGTTGCAAGCTGGCCGTTGCTGGCAAGGGTGAAGATCAGGGTTTGGGTTGAGTCAGATGATGCGAAAGATAGGGGGACGTATCGGTCGCCGCCGCCGTGCAGGGTGAGGTCAGCGACAGGTCCAGAGCCAACGATGGAGCCGGGAGTCGCAGAAGGACCGGCGGTGGTTGTCGTAGAAGCGGCCTCAGTGGTGGTGGTGGAAACAACTTCTGTCGAGGTAGTTTCATCCAGCGTGGTGGAAGTAAGAGTTTCGATTGATGAATCTGTGCTCAGAGTCTCAGTCGCAGAGGTCAAAGAGTCGGTGACTGAGACCTCGGTGGTTTCCGTCGAGGTAGCGGTCACAGTCGCGGTAGACGATTCTACAATTGAAGTTGAAGCCACCCCAGAAGTAGTTGTGCCTAAAGCAATCTATGTCAGCACTGAAGACTTGTCGCGCCTGTAGATACTCACGTGCAGGCTTGCACACTCCAGCTTCAACGACCATATCGGCCGCGAAAAGGGCCAGGGCAAATGAGAGGACGCGCATTGTAACGGCTGAACGAATGTAAACGAAAGACAGACAGCTTGATGAGACAGCTTCTGTTCTGTCTCGGCACGGGGACTCCCTCTGTCTTGAACGAAAAATAAAATTAGTGCGGGAGAGATCGCCTGCGCTCCCGTATTGGACCCAGTAGTGCCTGATCTGAATTTAGCCCATGCTTGCAACTAATAGAGATAGTCTCTAGATAGCCGACGCCACATTTAATAGTTTCATCTTGCTACAAGGGACATGAGGCTTTGAATGGACGGGGAAGTTGAGAGCCCACTTGGGAAATTGTGTTCTATGCACAGACAGATCGTCCCTGGTCGCTTTTTGCCGCTTGCCAGCACAGCATTTATCAGGACTACCCCAGAGGCCAAGAAGAGGCCCCAATATCGTGGCGGGTCTCCTCAACCGTCATGTTGGTAAGGGCTCTCATTTGTCACGGCTTAAAGCGCGTTCAGTAGCTCTGGGTCTCCAAATATAGCAGCTGGGGAGGAGTCTGGATGAGAACCAGGTTCACTAGTGGTGGTCTGCTTGATGGGAAGTTCGCATTATGTATTAATCAATAGGTCCAACGTCGTGAGTCGAATTATGTCTGTCAACAGCTGGGACTAAAGGCACAGGAACTGACATTAACACCATGCCAGATCTTCTCGTTTCTCATTGTCGTTTTAGACGCAGCTCTTAGTATCACATCGTTGACAAGGCTGACCAAGGCATCGGTAACATTCAGCTAGGCATGAAATTCAGTTCCACACTCTTTTAGCGTCACTTCTCATTCCGCCTTGGCCAATAAAACTACTGAGTCTAAAATGATCAACTACATAATACTCAGTCAGGAAACTGGTAGGCTTTCCTCAATGGCTGCCCACGGAGACTTTCCCTTCAGCAAGGATGTAAGTTACTGTCTGGGTTAACCCAATTCAGTACGTAAAAGAAGGTTAAAGGAACCTCGCATTTCTACCGAATTTCGAAGCGGTGAGCGATATAAATCTCTGTCTTTACCAATCAATCACATCTCACCTCACATTATCTTTCATCTTAAATCTCACTATTATCACTTGCTGGATAGTCGCAAGTATCTTGCGTTTCCTTCATCAAGTCGGCCTTGGCTTACCAATAGCGTTCTAAGCCATGCGAGGTCCAGCAGGCTATCCCCATCGGTCTGCGTCCACTCTATGGAAGCCATTTGTCATCCCAGATAACGTGACACTGTTACGTTGGCTGTAAACTGGCTGACTTAACTAACAGGATTAGATACTCAATTCCAAACCAGCCATATCCCGTGGATTTCTCACTCTTCCACCTGAGATACTTGACGAGATATCCGCATACCTGGATATCGAGAGCCAGATATTCCTGACTCTTTCCTGCAAGCGACTTCTACAGTCATTAGCGTCGAGGCATTTCTTGATACCTTCTGCGGCAGAACACCGAACCTGGCATTTTTGCGCCACGATAGATAGGATATTGAAGGCCGTACAACCTCTTGACCCGCGAGGCAAGCCTAGGAAGAATACTGCTTTTTGTTCTGATTGCCTGCGTTATAGGCCAACCAAGACAGCGTATTGGAAAAAGAAGATTTCGGACGCAGATCGTCATGCGCTCTTTTACGACGCTGAGGCTGATGAATTGTATAGCTATGTCACCGCTTCAGGCCAGCTAGGCGCCTTCGAAGACGCGGTGAAGGATTGGAACGCAAAGCTCTCCCTCCAATGTCCGGAGTGCTGCATTGAAGAGAATTCTCCTCGCGGAGCATTAAAATGGAGCTACTATGGCCCTGGCTTTTACAGGGGGAGATGTGTTTGTGAAGAAGGTCCTGATGGGCGCGTTGCGAAAGAAATCTAGTGGAGACCTCAAGCCGGCAATGATTATCCTCATATTTGGACTTGGCAATGGAATGCAGCGGGTTTCTCTTTTCCTGAAAGCTTGGGACTACTAGCTTCATAAGTAGCGATGAGTAAATTGAACTTTGTAAAACACGTCCTCGAGTTACCTCAGTACGATAAAAAGAAAAAACGTCAGCCCAGTGATAGCGATGACCGCTACAACACAAGAAGGATTTGATCCCACATCATTAGTTTCCTCAGGTGCCGCTGGCTCAGTCGAAGTTGCTGTTGCTGCAGCCGTAGTTGTGGTATCAGGCTCATTTCCAGTAGCCACAGGACTACTAGATTCCTCCGTAGTCGTAGTTTCAGGAAGAGTCTGGTTAAAAGTAATAACAATCGTCACCGAAGTGAGATCCTACGCAAGTAAAAATTCTTTATCTTACGATCCAGTAAAAGTCTCAGTTGTTCTGATAGTATGTCCCGAGGACCAATCAGTCGGGAGATTATTCTGGTCACCACTATTTGTGCAAGCCATGACTCTTCCACTGTCTAGGGAACATTCTACAGACATAGTGGCCCAGTCTCTCCGAGACAACCACCAGTGAACGGTGCCAGTTGCAGCTGCGCCTTCTGGAACCGTTGCCCTCGCCCATGGCCCGATCACGGGAGTGTTGTTGAACTCGGTTTGAACGCAGTTGATGTTTCGATGGCATGGGCAGATCAACTCAATCGTTGTTGCTGTGGGATTGGCGTTGAGGGTCGCGCTAGTTGATGTTTTGAGATTGTAGACTTCCAGAGGAGGGATGAGAACCTCTGTGGTGATTCTATTGAATGTATATGACATTTGGGAAGGGATGCAAGGTGTTAAAGGTAGAACTGGTTTATTTTCTTATGGATTGGAGAGATTTGGTTATGTAGCCTAGAAATGGGATTGGTGAACTTAGCAAAAAACTGAGGGACAATGACTTTCAGCGGGATTCGAGAAGCGTCATGTATTAAGAACAAAGCTGTACGTTGTTATCAGCTACTTCCAATAATGGCAGCTCAAAATATCCATGCATAGCTATTGGGCAATGCATGATTCAAATTCCAAATGTGGTGTTGCCAAGATTGGCTCCCTCCTGGTTAAAGCCGAATAATGAGTAACTCGTGTTAGACTCTTTCTTAACTTTTCCTTGGGATCAATCGGAATCGCTTGAGTGTTGAAAAATTGTATAGCCTTGTTGATTTCGTGGTAACTGTAGTTCGTGGGGAATGAAACATAAAAATGACTCAACACTACTGGCTTAATGGTGTCAAGAAAAAATTCATGTATGATGTCTGGATTTCCCTATAGCTCAGGCAGCGAATCTGAATTATACAATGTCTTTTTACCGATTTCTCCGATAAGATACTTTATATATGATAAGATTCTTCAAGCCAATCGCAATGAAAAGAGCATAGTGGTAAACTCAAGTGGTCAAATATTCGAATCGCATGATAACCCACTACCCTATAGCCCAGATCTTGATCCCATTGCCAAAACACATGCTCTAACCAAGACCGCAAGACTTTACGCGTAGCTTACCGGTGGCTGGCCACCAATGATGTTCATTGGACAGATGGTCTGTGAAAATGCCAAGACATTTTCAGCTGGGCACTAGTGAACTGAAACAACATGGGGGTCGAGGCCCAGAAATGTTGAGGCATACAAATAGTCAGATTACTCCGCTTTGATCAGCCCTGGACAACTTCAGACTCCTCATCATCCTCAACTCTACCATCTACAGACAACATGGGTGAAGGTGGCTATGTCAACCTCGTAAACGGTACGCCGTACCGATGGAAGCGAACCCAGCAGAATAGCTATCAGATGGAGGCTTGGGACTTTCCCGAGTCGATTGATGCAGGTGAATTAGCTCATCTTCAGAAACATGTCCATCTCTAATCCCATCTCAGGCAAAGTCCCAAGCACTTATGTGGAATATGACCATGGCGCTTTCAAGAAACGCGGCGATACCAGTGGTTCAGTAACCTACAAGTTGGAGGGCACCGATGCTACTTTTTCAATCCACGTTCGCGATAAACCCGCAAACATCTGGATTCAGCTCGACGGCCTAGAGGCCCAGAACAACTCCCGCGGCTCCAAGATCGAGCTGGGCTGGCGTCACGATGAATGCGTGACTTTCGTCCTTTCCGGGAAGCAGGGTAACTTTCACTCTTCAAACCCTCCTACGGATTGGATGCAGCAGAACAGAAGTACCCTGGGTCATCGTCCTTTGTCGCAGATTTGCATGTTGGGCACTCACGACTCGGGCATGTCGACTGTATCTCATTGCGATGTTCCGGGTGGTGTCATTGATCCCTATGTTCTGTGCCAGTCTGTCTCGGTTCTGGGACAACTCGCCCATGGCGCTCGATATTTTGATCTTCGGCCTCAATACTCGGGCGGTCATTTATGGACTGGCCACTACACGGGCAAAGTCGGTGGTCGGGGAGAATCAATCTCGGACATTATTTCTGCCGTCAACGAATTCACAAAAAAGAACGGTGAACTCATCATCTTGAACTTTTCGCACTCTCTTCAGACAGATACCGATGAGTGGCGAGAGTTCACTAAGCAAGAATGGCACAATCTCATGAAAGAGCTCCTTAAGCTGAACCACCTGTTTGTCGTTGAGGATAAAAACAAAGCCAAGAATCTCACTCAGCTGAAGCTTGACGATTTTATAGGAAACGGCAAGGCAGCTGTTGTCTGTATCATGGAACAGTGGGATCTTGACATTGGCGACTATGCGCACAAAGGATTCTACAAGTACGAACAACTGAACGTTCGCAACGAGTACTCCAACAAAGATGACGCTGTCGTCATGGTCAATGACCAGCTTGAAAAGATGAAAGGTCACATGTCTGCCAAAGACAAGCGCCTTTTCTTGCTTTCTTGGACATTGACTCAACAGGCGCCTTCTTGGGATGGCGATGTCGTTACGTTTGTCAAGATCGCACCGAGGTCTTTGAAGCCAATTAAGAAGCTGGCCTATACCTGCAACAAAGAGCTTTTCACGCGACTTTTGCCCGAAGTCAGTGATAAGTCGTTCCCTAACGTTGTGTACATTGATTATTTGGATAACCAGGATTACGTCGCTTTGGTCATCGCCATCAACGACAAGGTTTTTAATAATTAAGTTTTGGTTGGATGAATTATACGCTGGTGGTTGCCTATATTAAGCCATACGTTTCAATAGTAAACCTTGCTTTAAGCCTCTGATACAACTCGACTTGCCCCGTAAACCTCGGGCATGTTATTCGTCACTCGCACATCAGATCACGCGTCGGTGTACGTAGATCCATGACTAACACCGCTCAATCGGTCTCCGCGGTGGCCGCATTATCCGGGAGTTTAAATTCCCCGATTTCTTGCATGAACGAACTCAAAACCTACATTCTCGATATCATCGTCATCACTATTCGAATATGAGTAATAGCAACAATGAGAGGCGGTTCTTTAATTATCCTGAGCCTCAGGAGGGGTAATTATACGCCTGATGATAAGCGAGTCATGTGCTGACGTTTTTGCTTATCGCAGACCTCATGTTCCGTATGTCATTGAGCGGAATCGGAATCCTGTTCTGAGGGGTCCCTTACTTGTTGCTGCTGCTTTTTTGTAAGTTTTGAATGTCTGCGAGAGTGAGTTTGGATGCTGACGGTCAAGGATGGAATGGATTCGGTTTATTCGTGAGACTGCTTGGGCTAATGCCGGTTTCGCTTCGCTCCGGAAGATCCGGACATATATTGAGCATTGTGAACCTCGCTACGATCCGACAGTGGTGCCAATCGCGTTGTCGGAGGCTGAAGCCAAAGAACGCGGTGAGAAGGCTCAAATTTCAGCTTTGCAGCAGGGAAATATTTCTCAGACATTGAATCCGTCAAAGTTCTACTCAGCCGCTGATTATCGAGCTTTGTATCTTTCCGGAGAACTAACCCCAGTGGATGTTGTCAAGGCAATTCTGCCTCTGGTTCAAGTCGATGGCCCGACACCTGGCCGACACGCCCAAGGCTGGAGGGAGCTCAATATCGAACGTATTATGCGAGCTGCCGAAGCTTCAACAGAGCGATATAAAAACAAGCAACCTCTCGGACCCCTCGACGGTGTACCATCCGGTATCAAAGACGACTATGATCTAGACGGCTACACAACGACTCTCGGATCCCCAAGAGACTACACCGAAACTCCCAAGGACGGAGAATCAACAACAAGCTGGATCGTACGAAAACTCGAAGAAGCAGGCGTCGTAATCATTGGTAAACTCGCTATGCACGAATTTGGCCTAGGTAAATCCGTATTCTTATTCTCTTTTTTTTCTTTTTTCTTTCGCATCGACTGACCTTATCAGATACGACGGGAAACAACCCCAATCAAGGAACGCCGCGTAATCCTTTCAATTCACGCTATTACACCGGCGGAAGTTCGTCTGGTCCTGCGTACGCTGTTAGTTCTGGACTTATTCCTCTGGCTTTGGGCAGTGATGGCGGTGGAAGTATTCGAATTCCAGGATCGTTCTGCTCGGTTTTCGGTTTGAAGCCTACACATAATCGATTGGCATCTTGGCCTGGTGCGAATCACTCGCCGACATGTGCTGTTCAAGGACCGTTGGCTGTTGATATGCAGTCGTTAGCAGCTGCATATGAAGCTATCGCCGAACCTCACCCATCAACTCAATTCCCGCCTTTAGCTCTTCAACCTTCACCGCCCGTTACAAAAGTTCTCGGAATCTTCGATGCATGGATCTCACGCGCCAAACCAAGCGTTCAGTCACTGGTTCGCGGCCTTGTTGAGTCTTTGGCTGCTAAGCACGGTTACACCCTTGTCCCGATTGCAATTCCATTTCCTGCTGAGGGTCAGATGGCGCATGCACTCACTGTTCTGACCGACGCTTCGACGTTGCTTTATGATACAAAGGGTTTAACGCCTGCCAATAAGATTCTTCTCGCTCTTGGAAGGACGACGCCTTCGACGGATTATTTGTTGGCTCAAAAGTTGAGAGGCATGTTGATGCAGCATCTTTCCTATCTTTGGAAGACATACCCTGGCATGCTCATCATCACACCTACAACCGCCTGTGCCGGTGCACCTATCCGTGGAGGGAAATCCGAGTTGTCTTATGGCGTTAACGACGGGAACTATACACTCGAAAGCATGGAATATGTCTGGCTAGCTAACTTCTGCGGTCTGCCTGCGATCACGGTTCCTGCTGGCTATGTAGTTCCCGAGGGTCTCAAAGACGCTGGCGAAGTTGCTGATAGAGACACTGAGGGCAAAATTCCAGTTGGACTTATGGCGACGGGTGAATGGTGCAGTGAGGATGCTTTGCTGCAGTTTGGTTTCGATGCAGAGGCTGCTGGACAGGATCTTCGATGCAAACCTCCCATTTGGGAGGATGTGATTACGAGGGCGAAGGATGAGGCTAGGATGAGTAGAGGGGCGTTCCATGGCGCTGGGAGTGAGTAGATCTGATCGGTAGAGTTGTTAGAATATTCTAGCTTGGTGTGAGGTGGGAGCATATATCCTAGACGTTTTATAGAGTTTATTCTTATGCCATGCTATCAATTTATATATGGTAGCAGGCCTCGAAGGATCGAATTGCAGCTTCCTATTTTGGCAGAGATTCTCGCATCCTTGCATACCTCCGCATTTTGCAGTCAGCTTACGTGTTTTGAGCTTTTTTTTTTGTCTCCAACTTCCTGTCTCAACCAGTAACTTTCATCATACCATATCAAATACCCTAAAGTTCTCAACAAGCCCCCCCATACAATATCAGTCAATAGAAATGGCAGAACAGGCGGGCAAAGATGGCACAACTGTCGACGCTCCTCAATACGATATCCGGGAACTGACGAGCTCAGAAGAAGACATCCAGAAAGCATGGAAGCTGTGGCATACCATCTTCCCCGACTGGCCCATCGAACAGGGACGCTTCGTAAAGGTTCTCTTCGGTCTCAAAGGCCAGCACTGGGTCCATGAACATGGCTTCTGCCTATCCTTCTATTCGGAGAGCGGGAATCTAGGCCGTATCGCCGCCATTGGAGTCTTGCCCGATTACCGTGGTAAAGGACTCGGTACTGCCCTTCTGGAAAAGGGAAAGACTGGAATGAGAAATACAGCGAAGGATGCAGGTCAGGAGTTAAAGTCTTTGGTGATGGGATCTATTTTCCCTCGGTTTTGGTATCAGGTCCCAACGAGTATCTCAACTGAGGCGAAGGAGTTCCTTTCCCACCGAGGTTAGTTATCTCCATTGAGATGAGTGACTCCTTGCTGATGAAATAGGCTCGTATACCACTGAAATTACTACTCGAGATCTTTACAAGGATATCCGGAGTGAAATTGCACCACCCGAGATAATGGAGCGGGTCTCAAAGACAAACGTCAAGTTCACTCCATGGTCACCAGAGTTGTACGAAGAATGCATGAGCAAGCAACAAGAACTATTTGTAGATGACCCTCTATTACATTTCAAGTTTATGAGACTAATGTTTCCAGACTTGGGGCGGCATCTACGCAGCCCTCGCAGCTAAAGGCCAGTATCACGAAGTAATGGTCGCCATTGATCCTGATACGAATAAGCAGATCGGCTGGACGCTCATGTGCTCGTACTCATCTGCTGCAGGCGAATTTTTCGCATTCCTTCCTCTCCTTCCCTCTGGTGAAAAGACTGGTCTTATCGCTGCAGTTGGGATAGACGAGGCCGCCAGAGGGAAAGGTGTTGGATTGGCACTCGTTGTCAAGGCGATGGAGAACTTGAAGAATAGGGGAATGGAGGGTGTTTTTATTGACGCTGTCGCTATCAAGGGGTTTTATGAACGACTTGGCTTTGAGCCACATTGGGAATATGAGGCGTGTAGTTTTGACGAGGCCGGATCATGTAGTGAGATCTGACCTCTCTTGGCGACAACAATGAATGCGGTAACAACATGTCCTCAACTACCTCTTGATATCCCAATATTTCTATGCCGATTCTCCGTATCGGTAAGGGGGTTGATGGTAGAAAGGATGTTGCATAGGTTGGAATCCCAGTGAGGGAAGGGGTATCGTGACTTGACATCTATCATAGGGGAATAGGGTTTTGAGCTGAAAGTAATATAAACGCAAACAACACATATCAACACATATTAGGGTTAAATACGCCTCGTCCTCTCTGCTGCCTAGAATGAAGCTTTAGACTTAAAAGTTAGTTATTATGATGACCTGCAGTATAAAGAGCTGCTACTCTTCCTTCTACCCGATCCAACTCAACTTGTCAATACATAAGAAAGCACTCTCAAAAGACACTCTCAAAAGACACTCAAGATGAAGAACAACGTCTGGTAAACTCATCGACACAAAGCTGGATGGCGGGATCAACAGCCAGGTTATCCCCGACTCAAATCATCTTCCACCAAACCACTCGTACGCGACGCAAGTGATGTGACATCTCGGACCTAACGATATATTAGCGAGAAACCAAGGACAAGATTTTAAGGGGCATTAACCTTTTGCGGGTGACTGACTTTACTGCTCGTTACAAATCATCGTCTGAGAGATCGCCAGGTAACGGCCCCGGCGGAGCTGCAGGCATATTGTATGCGTCGACATCCGGAAAAGGTAGCAGGAGCTCAGCTGTGCAGTTGCAACTACATCTCGGCGGCTCCTGATTAATAAATTCGACACCCACCTTGTCAAACACTGTGGGAAGATGCTCGTCAATGACCTTTGCATTGGTCTTTATTTCAGACAAGAATGGAAACCTATTAGGTTTCTCTCGAGCAAGATGGTGTAGATCTTTAACCAATCGACCAGATGGTGTTTGTTGCTTCTCGGCAAGGATAAGAGTTGCAATGTTGGGAGGTAGGATGTCGACAAGAGTAAGCCCGGCAAACAATTTCTTATTGCACCAGGACAAATTTGTTCCATATATAGGAAAGGTATGGATAAGGAGGGTTTCAATTCCAGTGAAATTCTTCAAGCTGGGAATCGGCGCCTCTCGCCAATCCCAGCCATAGGTATACTCCATGTCCAGGTGCAATGACTCGAGACTGGCGTGAAGTCTGGGTATATCAATGCATCCACAAACCCTCGAAATATCGGTGTCAACAGCAGTGTATGAAAATGTAGTTAGGTTACCACTGCAAGCAGCCAGACAACGGCTTATGTTTCCAGGCCTGATGGCAGCCGGAGATCGGAGATGAAGATCTCTCACGGTCGGCATATCAGGAAATAGACCCTTTCCAAGAGTAACCAATGTTTCAAGCTCAGTGCTCCGGGACAGTAAGTGTTCTAGGCCGCGATCGCTCTCGAGCGTCTTGAGAGGAATAGAGATGATGCCCAGGACGTCGAGAGTGAGGGGCGACACATCGAACTGCCATCTCTGTAGCCACGAACGGTCTTCTCCCACCCCAAGAAAGGTCAAGTTAGGAAGAATAGACACCAGGATAGACAGAAGCTCGCTTGCGACAGTGGGAATGAAGTCTTGGAGTTTCATGTCATTAGGGGCAGGTGTCCCTCGGAAGAATGCCCGTTTGATGGTGGAAGAGTGAGTATCATGGCCCTTGTGAAAGATGTCGCGCGCACTGCTTCCCAAAGCGCGTGCACATGCATCAAATGCTTTCCGGCTGTGATCCCAGTCGAGTGCTTCGATCAAACAGGCTTCTAGAATGACGGCTTTGACAGAGCGGGCCAGATCTGGGCGGGAGGAGACTGTCGAAAGAAAAGGTTCAAGGCGACGCCCCCATATGTTAGGGTCGATATTGTCGGGAAGTTGTTGAAGGTCGAAAGAGTGGTGTAGCACCTCTTGGGCGATGCTTCGAGAATATCGCGAGACCAAGCACAGGTTGTACAGAGTCTGACAATCTTGGGCGCTCTGTGACCCTGGCGGAGCCCCGAAAGGCCATTGATACTCATTGCAACAGTGAGAACAAAAATACCCATAGATGCATCGTAAGATTTCGGGGGAGAGTGTCGATAAGCAGGCGATTGTGGACTCCTTGTATCGAGTTCTGGCCATCTTTTGCGGGGGGGGAGGGGGGTTGCGAAGGCGAGAATATTGTGCGATGACGGAAAAGAAAACAGCTTGAAGAGGGGAAGACGGGGACTAATTATTCAGGCGTCAAGGTAACGCAAGTGTCGTGATCCAGGGCTGCTGAACAACAGGGGCACGACGGGTGAGTCCCCTGCTATGTTTAAGAGACCAACGGAATGGGCAGTGGGAACACCCCCACCACAGTACCTGGGGTCAATTAGAAGACGTTTGTTGGAGTACATCCATCAGTCACAGAGAGCAACGCCAAGGAGAAAAGAAATGGTATCAAGGGTCATTCCGTCTTTTGACTTGGGCTGTTCAGACAAACTGTTGTCCGGTTACAGATCAGTGTGCAACATGTTGTTCAGCTGCAAGACAATGAAGCCACCATTTACTATACATGTTCTTGAATTCTACATCAAAATTTAATGTCGCGCTGTTGCCGACTTTAACTTTAGACACCGGATTCTATCAAGTACCTAACACAACCAACATCCTGTGAACCTCCCACGCCGCCATTATTACCTGCAAATAAATTAGCACTATGTCAATAGAATCTGGATGGATCTCACTACTCACATTCAATCCAAGCATCTTCCAGAATGACCTGACATCGCGATGTACCAAAAATGTCCAGCAGTCCTTCGCCAAAAGGGTCGACGAGATGAACATTCTTGTTCTCCATACTGCAACCAGCGATCCAAGACCAAATGATTCGGTGCCTGTGAGTATCGTGATCCTCGTATCCTATTATGTAGGATTTTGAGTTGTAGGGTGTCATGTACAATTTCTGCCTCAATGAGTATGAGCACGCGCGCTCAATCACCTCCATAACGGAGTCGCCATGGATATCGGCGTGGCCTGGAAGTCGTCTTCGTCATTACACTGCAAATTGCCGACCTTAAAACTCCGCCTCCGTCGTTGTAGGCTCTGGATCGGCAGTGGTGGTAGAGGTATCGGTTGAGATGACAATGGTTTCGCTGGCCTCTGGCTCATTTGTGGTTGCTTCGGCCGTAGAAGTAGTCGTTGACGCGTCGGAGGGTAGCGAGATGCTCGAAAGGGTATGATTAGGCTCTCTGGAGACCTGATAGCTGTAGTTACCACAGCTTGCATCTATAGTCCCCTCAGCAGCCAATCCAGGGAATAAAATGTGGTCGCACTCGGTTTGAAGCTGCGCAAATGCCTCCGAGCAAGACAGGTCGCAGGAGCCATCAGCGCCAGTCCATTGAAGGTTGAACGTATGCGAAGAGCATTTAATCGCGCGACGCTGAAGGCTTCTTCTCTCTGCCCCTGTGGCGCTAGCCTTGAAGCCATCCCCAACCACAGATTGGTAAGTAAGGTTCATCGAAACCGCCTCATTTTCGTCCCCTTCCACGATATTCGGAAATCGTTGAGATTCTCACCAAAGTGACTCTGGACCTATCTAAAGTCCAACAGCCACAGCATGGAACCCATTTTGGTAAAGCTAACTGGAACCGTATCGCAAGAAATCTCGCTGGTCTTTTTGGTGTTCCAATGTCAGATGACAAAACCAAGAACGGCTATGACCCAGAAGAGCAGCACTTCAAGCAGGTTCTCTGTAAGTCGATACAGCTAAACACATCTTTCTTAGCCTAACTTGACTAGATACCTACAACCGAATGTATCAAGCCCTAGTGAAAGGGAATACCATTCCTGAAAACGGATATTCTGGCCGGCTAAAGGACCTAGGAAAGAAGCCTCTCCTCATGTGTGGCGATACTAGTGGTTGGGAGTTCTACAAGAAGGACGATAAAGATAAGTACAACAAGGACAAAACAGTCCAAGCTGTTTTCCCAGGATTGGCGGATTGGGATGGTGCCTTTATTCATGCCAATCGCTACCTCACAGCATCAAAAGATTGGAAAACACCCCAAATATGTAAGCCAGGCGTATATGGAGTCACAAGCCAAAAAGACGACCTGATCACTATTTGCGACGAGGCCTTACGTTTCAGGGCTCAAAGTATCCAGTAAAAGACGTGGCCAGTGTGAAGGAAGGCACAGACCTTGATAGAGACAAATTCGGTCAGCAGTCTCTCGTTCGTGTCATGATCCATAAGTTTGCACACTACTACGGCTCAAAGCTGGAAGGGGGTGAACTCAAAAGGCGTAAGTTACAAGTACCGCTTAGAAGAACCTTCCAAGCTCTGCCTATACTGATAATATTTGTCATAGTGAGAGGCTTTCAAGCCGTTGATGCCAATGGATGCCGGCTATGGTTAGTTGGTACGAGCAAATATTCACGCGAGAGGACCGAAGGCAGAAAAGAGCTGCAGAAAGCGTCTGTTTGTAAGTACCACCCGTCAGACCTTGTGATGTATTACCTAGAGCAAACTTCTTTGCTAGATACCCTTAGATACAGCACGAATCTTGACAAAGACCAAAACCGGGAACCGTAACAAAGGTAGTTAATGTGCACCTTGAACGGAGTACCTGGTTGCTAAGCTTGTAAAGGAAAATTCAAGAAAAATGGCGTCTATGTGGACGGCACCCTGGGAGAGATGGGTCCCGCCGTTTCTACCTGGACGGCTGAAACATATGCTTATTTTGCCATTATCACGTAAGTCTTCTATCTCCTCTCCTCGTACGACTCAACTCCTGATGGCGTTCTTTATAGGTACTTAGATAAGTGGGAATGGTTGGAAACGGGCAAGGCTAAACCTCTTCCAAAGGGAGATTAGACGCGATAGATTTCTGGTGGTTGAGTGATTGCTGCGGGCAGATTGGTAGTGACTGTTTTCTCTTCCTTATGGCGGTATAGGTATATATTGTCATATAATGTATTACCATTGACCTTTATATCTGTCTATGCTTAACAGATATCCTAACTACATAGCACCTTTTAAATGACCTGAATCAGTATTTTCTGTGTTTTGTCCAATTGCTGTCTCTGGTAAAATGTCCGTATCCTTTCGTCTTCTCCGCTATAATCTGGGAGGGGAAACCCGTATTCGTCAACCAGAATCTGGGCTACAGCTTCGTTGCGCCAAGCTATCGCTGCATAAAGACAATCTTGCTTTACTTTTGTGGTAAGCTCAGGACTAGCCAAGTCTAACAGAGACCTGAAAGTCTTCAGCGATGGCGGAGTTTTAGCAGCATCGATGAGAACGTCGCTGATTCCGTGTACTCCTGACTGAGATCTCTTGCGAATTATCTGCCTTGCCCATGCTGGAACATATGAACTCGTTCTCTGAACGGCTCTATTCGCTTGCTGGCGGGCGTAGACTGGAAGCAAGAGAGCAACCATGGAGTCCCTTTTACCATCAATCCATATAGGTACGCAGAGAGAATAACTTAGAGTCCATGTGGAGATTGAAGGGGACCATTCGAGAAGCATCTTTACCATAATCTCATTGTGCGCCCCGATGGCTTTCCGAAGCGGGTGCTGAAATGTGGTATCTGACCCAGAACGGAGTAGAAACTCTGCAACTTCGACGTGGCCATGCATGCCTGCGAGGAACATGGGCGTGTAGTGCTTCTCGTCCATAAGACTGATAGGTATAATATGCACTAGCATCTTGACAGTCGAAAGGTGGCCATGCCGTGCTGCAAGGTGGAGTGGAGTGGTACCAAGCATCCTCATGGCCATGGGTTGTAGTAGGGGAACTTTTAGGAGTTGCAGTTTAAGCCCCTCAAAGTCGAGCATATGCTGTACAAGCTGGTCAAGGCCAAGGGTAGCGGCTGCAAGCCACAGGCGCCAGCAAACAGAACCTTTGTAAATGTCCAGGGAAGCGAGCCATTTGTTGGTCCATCGGTACTCTCCAAAGTACTCTGGATGGGTCTTGACGAGTCCGACAGCATGTTCACCAGTCTGCTGGAAGTGATAGCTCCAGCTCTTACTAGCATACTCTCCAAAGGAATTGCAGCCATCCTGAACCCGTGGCTTGCTTTTCTGTTGATCTCTCAAAGTGTAGAGTGAGCCGAGGCATTTGATAGCCAACCGGAGATGGTTTACTGCTGCGTTATGTAGCGAAAACCATGGCTCAGGCCGGGAGACTTGGATAAGAAAGTTATATAAAGTCCTATGAACCAGCGTCACAGTCTCATAATCGCCGTGGATTATCGTTTTCGGCATACAGCCACCGTCGACGAATATGAACTTCCTTGGATGTTTTGACACCTTGATCAGAGGTCCGCAGTGTTTCAGGCGATTTAGAAGAGCCTCTTTCGGTGCAAGAGATCCGTCAGTCTGTGGTGGCAACACTTCGGCTAGCTGGCTCAACTCTATGGGTTCTTCCGAGAACGCGCACCAGCAAAGTACTTCCCGTACGAACTGTCGCTGGTCTGGCTCGACTCGGCGTAGATGCCAATCATACAATGCCTCAAGCCCATCCGGTAAATCCTCCACATATGTTGTCACCTCTGAAGCCGTGACTGATCTGAGACTCTGAAGAGCGAGAGCAGCCCAGAGATATGAGCCTTTCGAGCGTCTGTGCACCAATTCCTGGATGCCTTGTCGTGTCTTGACTGAACATTGGTGGCTCCACGGCAGATCCAAGAGAGTAGTCCCAATGTACTTCTTCAACGAGTCATATTGTGAGGGAGTATCCAGGTTGATTCTTGGACGGTTGCTCATGAAGCTCTCTAATACCCCAGGTATCTCGCGACTGAGTACGATAAATTTGACGGGCAGGTCAGAAACCTCATTGCTGAAATTTCTCAAGAGAAGCTCTAGAGATTTAGGCTCGCATTCATCAAGCCCGTCCAAAACACAAACGATACCAGAGTCTTTTATATCCTGCAGTATCTCAACAAAGGTACGCCATAGATGTTGGAATCTCGACGTCCCCCAGATTCCACCATGACGCCGTTTGTCGTACTTTTCCAGCAGAACTAGTTGATATATCAAGCTCCGAACAAGACAATTGGCATTGTTTCGCAGCCTGAGATTGGCATCGAAGAAATAGTAGAGCAAAATCTCATCCGAGGTCTGTGTAAGTTGTACGTGCTCAGTGAGGTATACTGCCAGCATGGTTTTACCAGTGCCTAAACCTCCCAAAATCCACAAGAAATCGTCAGCCGAGTCTCGCCATTTCTTGAATTCGTTCCTCTTAACAACCCAGTCCCAAGTTCCTTGGAGGTTGGGGCCTTTAGTGGCTTTGATCTCGTCGCGATCAGTAGCAGGATCTGTTGTGAAAAGGCTTTGAAGTTGCTGCTCGTACGTAAATCCTCTCCCATACTTGTTTATAAATTCTGGTTTTGGTTGTAGAGACACGAATTCAGCCTTGCTGAGGTCTCTACCAAGCGTTATTAGTGTTGTAAACAGATACATTTTCTTGGGATACTTACGAGAGTATAGCACCGATCGCTCCCTCAAATCTCAAGAACAGGTCGGTAATTTCTATTATCTTTTGCTCAGTGGCGGTGTCTTGCCTCTTCTTGTGCCTTTCATCATCTGAGTCTTTTTGGTTCAATAGACCCATAAGCTGATCTGCGTACACGATGCTTTGGTCCATGTTACGTCCAACTTCATTGCGCCACCAATATCCGGAGTATGCCACTAGCTTTACAAGATTATCAAGACCATCCAAATGCTCAAGTCCTTTCTTTAATTTTTCGGGCAGTTGATCGGACATCCCAAAAGTCGTTGACACTAGTGTCCTGATTTGAAGGCTACGCTCAAGGAACTTGTCGCTCACGAAATCCAAATCGTTTCTCATGATTTGAGCTAAGTCAACAAACAAAATTGGGTAAGACTACGTGAAGGATCTGGAAGGGGGATCATGAACTAAATAGGCGACCTGAAACTGCTGCTAGGGTATACCTTGCACATGTCTGTGCTGACCAGCCTGTTGGCTGACAACCAACAGACTAGGACAGTAGGACAATGTGTTGACCAACATACGACTAACAAAGTAGGACTAAGCGTTGGCAAATCAACACGATACACTGAAGATCCATATAAACTTCCAAGGCAATTCCTTCAAGTCCGTCGTATAATTAATCAACTTAAGTAACGAGTTTCTCAAACGCCAAAGTGAACATAAGGAACCCAGTAGGCCGGAGCCAATTGTTCATCATCCTCACACGGAATAACATCTCTCATTCCTTTCTCACCCGCATGCAACCGCTCTTCCTTCTTTTCCTCCATTCCCTCTAGCCAAAGATCTCTCAGTATTCTTGTAGCCTTATGTAAACCCTGACAAACCGATTCGTCCGTCATTCCCCCGTCCCTTATAGCTTCGTATGTAATGCGCGCGACATCAACGCAGTGCTTGTCTTTGACCTTCCATAAAGTCCCGATGACATGTCTGAATCCAGCTAATTGAAATGCACTGATAAGATGTATGCTCTCATCTGTGAATTTGTCGTTGTTAACCTGCCCGGTGCTACAGGCTGAGAGATAGGCGAGAAACGGTGACTTTTCGTGGAGATTCAACTTCAAAACATCTCCCACTGTCAAAGGATCGCTGGTGTCGCTCAGGCAAAGATGGCTCTTGGAAGGGTTACCGGAATTAGTGTAGCCATGACCTGCGAAGTGGAAGATCTTGGCGTTTCGTAGGCAAGCAAGGTAATCTTGTTTGCTTTGACTCAATGAAACAGGTCGTATTGCCATGCTCTCGCAAATTTCGCTGACTACCTTGATTTCTGCTGAGGCTTGTGGAAGTCGAGCCTGACCTGTCGTGTTCTCCATCTCTATAAGGAGCGCTTCTGCCTGGCCAACTGTAACGTCGCGATGTCGACGTCCATGTAGCAGAGCCTTCAGAGATGGAGTGTATGATGATATCACCCTATCCATGACCGTATTTCCAGAGCGTTCTCGATGCCGTCCTGACGCGTGAAGCGGATACCTACTCAGCGGCCCGGTACAAATCCACCATACGTGAGGCCATTCCTGCAGATCCGATGGTGTCTCTGTGAAGCCCAATATCTCTAGCACAGGGCCTGTGATGTTATCCCAAAGCTTCTCGAGAGACTCGATGGTTCCAAAGTCAAACCCTTTGTCTTGCTCCATCATGTAACCATCATCCAGATTTTTAAAGACCATCGAAGTTAGGTTTTCCTGATCGATGATGATTCCTTCACACCCAATCTCGCTGCTGTGCCAGCTGCTGTTGATAATCACTATTGGACCATAAGAAGCTGCCTCAGCTATTTGTTCCGAGGTAAGAGGACCAAGAAAGCCTTCAAAGCCAGGCTTTTGCCGTATCTCGCCGATCAAATCGTCAAGGGAGTTTGCCGCTTTACGCCGTCGAAACCCTTCGTCATCCCCCTCGGGCTGATATCCATCGCCCAGATGTGAAGCAGAGGAAGATTCAAGTTCCTCGCGCAGCCGTACAAACCTTTTAGCCAGCAAAGGAAAATCCTGCTGAAGCTCTTTTAAATCGGTTCTCATCTCTACCATCGATGAACCAAGCACCCCATGACCTTTTTCAAGAATAGTGAGTACCTCATATGGATCCTTGTCAAGTCGGATGGCAGCTCCAGTGACCGCAGCTGCAAGGCCTCTCGCATAGCTGAGTAAATGTTGCCTATCAGCGGCTTCGAGAGATTTAGCTGCAGCAATATTTGGTATTAGGTCGATTGCTGTGCTCCCTATTTCATAAACCTCCTCATCACTCCAACACATTGGCATGACTGATGCTGCTGCTGCGATTCTGTTCAAAGTACGGCCCGTGGGATGATTTACAGCTGATCTATAGCTTCGCACTGCCTCCTCAGCGTCGCTTGTGGACCATTCCTTGGAAAGTTTGCTGCAGAAAATGTCCCCAAGTGTGCACCAAAGGTTTGTTTTGAAAGGGGAGTCCTCAGGTATTGAGTCCAGGGTCCTCTCACAGACGTCAATGGCTTCATTTATGTCATCCAATGGGCCTCCAGCTTTGAATCGTTTTTGCAACAGGTTGTTCAGGGTAATAATAGCGGAGGGTTGCCCAACCCCGGGTTTTCCCATTATGCTTATAGCTTCCCTGGAAATTCGTATACCCTCTTCGAGATCCTGTGAAGATCCACGCATGCCATGTCGCCTGTCAAGGGCTGAAGCAAGTTGGGATAGTGTAGCATCAACATCTTGGTGGTTTCTAGGACAGGACACCAAAGCTTCTCTTGAGAGGGAAATGGCTGTGTCCAAATCAGAAAAGCGGTCCTGGTCCGTTACGAACCTTTCAAGAAACAGATATCCTAGAGTGTGTAACTGTATCCACCTTTCAGAGTGTCCATCTGGCGTTAGGTCCAAAGCGGCCCTAGCATAGGTTATAGCTTCTTCAAGATCCACTAACGACCGTGTTACTGCCGACCTTTTTGAGAGTACTGCTACAAGGTTGTGTAGAACAACCAGACCCTCGGTGGCATTCTTCGGTACAGCTTTCAGTCTTGATCTTCCCGAGAGTATAGCCTTGTCAAGATGGGCCAAGTGGCTCAAGTCTCCTGTCCTGTCAGAGAGAGAATCAAGGTAGAGGGAATGGTCGCTGATCTGTTCATGCCAGTGGGGATGATGTTCGTCGGCTTTCTCAAGGAAGCTTTCCACTATGTCAATTGCTTCCTCCAGGTCGGTCACCTCACCTGTCTCGTGATACAAAAGAAACATTCTGATATTGAGAAATCTTGTTCCATTCAACCACTCAGGATCATCTTCTGATGTAGCCGCTAGTGCCTCTCTTGTCAAACCGATCGCCTCATGTAGATGCGAGAGACTTCTCTTTGTGTCGTAATAGTAATGAAGAGCGTTTGCTAGTTGGAGTTGTCGAATGACTTTGTCTTTTCCATATCGATCTGTGGTTGTAGATAGTGACTCTCGCCAAAGCCGGATAACAGTTTCGAGGTCCTCTAGCTTTCTTAGGTTGCGGTACCTTATGTCATATACACTCCCTAATCTCTCTTGCCAAGTTGCTTGAGTATCCTTATCTCCTGACCAATTTTCAATGGCTGTTTCTAGACCTTCACAGGCCTTTACAAAGTCATCTTGGTCTCCGAGTTGAGCATATCTCTCTTTGAACAAGATGCCGAGATTTGCCAGATGTGGAAGTTTCATGGGATCCCCTTCGGGTAGTTGATCCAAAGAGGTCTTAATCAGATAAAGAGCTTCATCCAAATCGGCCACTTTCCCTGTGTGATGGAAAGAATCCCCCAACTCTAGGCCCAGATAATATGAGTACTCTTGGCGGTCAAGCGAGTCTGCAGGCAATGCCTCAATTGCTCTGCGCTCAAGCCGTATCGCTTCTTGAAGATCTTCAAAACTCCGAATTCCTTCCGTGTACTTTGTAGAAAGGGACCAGGCCAGCGTGTGCAATAGCTTCGCATCGTCTTCCACTAACGCCTTGAGGGCCTTTCGCGAAGCTTGGATGATTTCTTCAAGTATATCTGGGTCGTCCGAGTGGTGATAGCTCTCGACCAACGTTTGCAAGTGGTCTTTCTGTGTCGTAATGTCATAGCCACTCTCGGCAACGGTGGTTGAATGGCTCTCTCCATCCCTAGATCCATTCAATGGTTCTCTCTCCATATTTAAAGCTTTTGATTCTTGATTGTTTTGATTGGAAAAAGAGTGCGAGTTGTTCAAAATGAAGGGAGGAGAGCACATCCAGAGGTGGCCGTTGGTGCCTAAAATTGATGCAAGCCTCGTCACAAGTCACCAACTGCACTTTAACTCAATTGGCTTGCCGCACGAAAGTGCAAGTCGTGACGCGACTTTACTGACATCATATCTCTTCCTTATTTTGCCTTTTGAATTGTTAGGCGCTTATTTTTTCAGTCTCGATAGAATGGAGCGTTTTTTTGCTAGAAAGATGAAACACGATCAATCTCTTGAGCTGAAACGATGGAAGTTACACTACTTACTGGGGCTTTTTCATAATACTGCTAAAAGAAATGAGTCTTATTTCGAGCCATAACTGTAATTTCTCTGCTGCTGTGCTCTGAGCTTTGCAATGTTGCCATGTTGACAAAGACTGGCGACACGAGATTCACGGCATGAAACATGCTGGGGATATCTCAAGATGCCTGGTGTCCAATGAACCATGACTAATTCATTTTCAGCTAGAAACCTCTATTAGGAAGCTGGTTAAGAACCAAGATTTAAAACTCTCCAAGATTGCTGATCACTACTTCAATAGCTTAGTTCTCGCTGGAGCTATCGCTGCCGACTAATACCCCGCCCTTGTTTATCAGCCAGATGATGTCGCGTTACACCTCTTATCACTAGACTAATGTGCATGTAACCTTGGCTTCTAGCTATCTATTATCTAGTTGTGTAAATTGGTGCCTTTGTTAGTGGTGATCGCGATGGCGATCTTCGGACTACAAAAGCGAGTGATGTGCCCCATCTCCTCTCGACACTCACTTCGTTCGCACTAAAGTCAATTGAAGACCATGGGTCGTTTCTCAGCCTTGGTAGCTCTATTGAGCTTACTTCCGAATGCCCATTCGCACCCATGTGATGCCAAGTACCCTCCTCAAACTAAACCAGTAGAGACCCGACAATTCAGCAACAACCGCGGCGCCGTGGCCTGCGAGAGTGAAATATGCAGCACCATTGGTATCAACATTCTGCGTGAGGGCGGCAACGCTGCTGATGCAATGGTCGCTACTGTTCTATGCGTCGGGACAGTCGGTGAGTCCATCATATTGTTTGCGATGGCTTTGCACTAACGTAAATGAAGGCATGTATCATTCTGGTATCGGAGGAGGTGGTTTTATGCTTGTTCACAAACCCAATGGCAAAAATAAAACGGCGCCTTATGAGTTTATCGACTTTAGGGAGACAGCGCCCGCAGCTGCTACAGAGAACATGTTCAAGAATAACGTAAACGAAAGTATATACGGTGGAAAAGCAAGGTATGAAACCCTCTCCAGCGTTCCGACGATAACTGATAGCCTCCCAGTGGTGTACCAGGCGAGTTGAGGGGTCTCGAGCACCTACACAAGAACTATGGTCGTCTGCCCTGGTCAAGGCTCGTCCAGCCAGCAATCAACGTCGCCCGCTATGGCTTTCCAGTCAACAACGATACCCTCAAGTTCATGAAGATGACTTACAAAAAGGCTGAAAATGAAAGCTTTTTGTTTACTGATCCAGCCTGGGCAATTGACTTTGCTCCTTCCGGAAGACTGCTCAAGTTTGGCGAGAAGCTTACACGAAGGAGATATGCCGATACTCTGGAAACGATTGCTTCTAAAGGAGCCAGCGCGTTCTATGAGGGACCCATTGCAGATGCGACTATCAGAACCTTGAAGCAGAAGCGCGGTATCATGACGGTGAATGACCTGAAGAACTATTCTGTTGCTATTCGAGAGCCGTCTCAGATCAGCTATCGAGGCGGAAAGATCACCAGTGGCTCGGCTCCCTCAAGTGGTGCCGTCGTCGCAGCTGCGTTGAATATTCTAGACGGTTATGATTTTCTCGGTGATCCAAGACGAGTAAACGATAGTGCTTATCTCCTCGATGAGGCATTCAAGTTCGGCTATGGAATGCGAAGTAACCTCGGTGATCCAAGCTTCGTCAAAGGTCTCGGCGAATATCAGGCTCAGATGTATTCCAACGATACCGCCCAAGAAATCCGCGCCAAACTCGATGGTCGTGCCCTCGAGGTCAAGGATTACGACCCTAGAGGTCTTGAGAGTTTGGATACCCCTGGCACTTCGCACGTGGTTGCCATGGATGATTCTGGACTTGCTATATCGCTTACGACGACGATTAATCTCAACTTTGGTTCACAGGTTATTGTTCCTGAAACCGGGATCATCATGAATAATGAGATGAACGATTTTAGTATTCCCGGAGAGTCAAACGCTTTTGGATTCATTCCTAGCGAGGCCAACTTCATCAGACCCGGAAAACGACCTCTTTCAAGTATAAGCACCACGATCGTCGAGGGACCTGACGGAAAGGTATCGCTTGTCACTGGTTCCGCTGGAGGAAGTCGTATCATAACAGCAACCGTCCAGGTTGTGCTAAACGCTCTGGAGAAAAATATGACTGTTCATGATGCACTCGCTGCACCTCGACTCCATGATCAGCTTGAACCACGACAGGTCACTTTTGAATATGCTTATGACAACTCCACCGTCGCGTACTTGAAGGAAATTGGCAATAATGTCACTTGGGTAGCGCCTGGACAGAGCACTGCTCAAGCTTTGAGACGATTGTTAGATGGAACGTTTGAAGCTGCTGGAGAGCCAAGACAGGCGAATTCTGGTGGGTTTTCAACTTGAATATGGCAAATCGGATTCCTAAGTGAGACCTGGCAGATAAATGGTCTTTATTTAGCGTTGTAGCAAAATCTGCATCAGTAATCCCAAAAAAAAAAAAACTTCTAAAGCTTCCAGACCTGTAAGTTACGATATCTAGCAACAAGAGGATTCATCTGCCTAAAGCCTATTCTTCCACCGCGTACAACAGGTCCAGTCGAGCGGTCCACATCTTCCCACGCGAATATCTCCAAACCATTGATCGAAAACTTGACATCTCGCTTATCGTGTACAACCTCAACCTTGTAGTAAGCACCCTGAGTATCCTCCACATCCGGCAACGGATCTGCCCCTTGAGCAACAAGGTGAAATCCAGGTGACTTTCTCAAGTTCGCCAGATGAAAAGCTCTCTCTTCAGGCCATCGACGACGGAAGTACGAAGCGTGCAGCGTTCGAATATCGCTGGAGTGATACTGAGGATAAGAGCCGTTTCTGGGCTTGAGATCCTTATCGAAGATACTACCGCCGTCTTTGGCAGCTGCTGCACCGAAGAAGATAATGGCTAGTCCAGGCTCTTGGATAGGTGAGAATTCCCAGGTGATTCGGATGCGTTCGGGGAAAACTTCTGGAACCCAGTAGACAAAGTCTCCGGGAGCAGCTAACTCGAGAGTGTTGTTGGAGATAGTGGCTTTTACGGAGCCTTCAGCGACCCAGTCTTCGATGGCATCGATGCTGTTGAAAGTATTTCTGTAGAGAAGCTTCTCTGCTATGGCAGAAGCAGCCAAGAGAGGGTAGAGTAGGAGACTTCGCATGGTGTTTATTGAGGCGTTGATTTGCGGCTAACGGCTAAAGCAGAATATCAGTCGGTTGCCTACCCCTTTATACTTTTAGGAACATTTTTATCATATTATTTCGTGATTTGCTAATACGATGAGTTTCTTCTTCGGGGGTTGATGAGCCGAGATGATCAGTTGCGGTCCTATCATGTCCTGGCATCTGGCAGGGGATACGCTACCCATTTAAGTTTAGCAAGCAATATGCAATGTAATTGGGCCATTTAAGAGTGAAAGACGTTATTGTAGATCCCTTCGGCAGGAATTGAGTTTCTGGGGAAACAACCACAAAATTTCCACCAATGGTAGGTATTATTGCCTCCCTGTAGAAAGCTGAATGCACCAGCAATTCATATTTCTTTAAGCTAAGCAAGCTAAGTTACGCATGGAAAAAAGTAAGATCAAGATTATCACTAAGAAACTCCAAATCCTGCGGAAGCTGTTTCTTTTCTGTCAATAAAAATCCCACCACAATAACATGATAGCTCTGATTACTTACCATGGAGCTGATGAAATCAGTCACAGCGTCAGAAACCATATAGCTCGCGTCTACAGATAAATCATTCCTATGCGAAGAGCCATCGTCGCTATAGCTGATCAATACGAGATTATTAAGGGCATATTGAGAAGTAAAACTTACAAAGAGGCTGTAAGCAATTGTTCCCGCCTAATAGCCGCTTGCCGTGTCTGCATGAGTGTGCAGATTTTGATCAGTCGCTCTGCAGCTTCTTTGTCCGATTTTGTGGATGACTCTGGCCACAGCTTGGATTTGACTAAACCGATTGTCATGCTGAGTATGTAATATTCGTTTAAGCCGTTGAATGTCAATGAAATCCTCTTTTCGAGGATGCCTAAGACCTTCTCAACAGTGGCAACGAGAAAAGTTGAAATCTCGGGGTATATAGTTATCGTTGTTGACTGATCCGAAGCTTTCGTGCTATAAGATGTCATTCATTCTTCTAGATATGATACAGTATACATAGCGAAGAAGATTGAATGCAATTTTCTTACCGCGTGATCCGAAATTCAGATATGTTTCATGACAGATACTCAATGCCGAAAGCGTCAAACCTATCCTGCATGCTTGTTTCGGCAATGTCTCGTCGTTTATAAGTCTTTGGTAGTAGTCTAGAATCTTCATGGCCGCCTCTAACCTTGCTCGTCGGCAAATTCCAGATTTTGATGAAGGAGGCTGAATCAGAAAGTGGGAATGCAGTAAGAGGATATACTGGTGCAAGATTATCCCTAGCATACTCTTTATGTATGTCGCAGTTTGATGCTGTCGTGGATCAGCTTGACGATTGTCCCATACTGGAATATCTCGGTGTGCCTGTCCTAACTCTTCTAATTGCAAGAGCCGATCGAAATCTTCCTGTTCGCAACAACCGTTGATTAAAGCACATACTTTCAACCTAACAGGTAAGGAACGGTAGAGAAGGACCTGGAATGAGGTATTTGTTAATGAAGTGACTGGTTTGGCGGTTGGAAGTTCTTGCATGATCACAAGCAACTTTTCGTCATCAACGTTAAGTGGCGATTTGATGTTGAAATCTTCTATCCGGACACTCGTAGGCATTCCACGCTCTATTGTTGCCTGGAGATCTAGTTCAACGATTGTCACCCATAATCGCCGACGCATCTCCCGCCAGAATGGAGATGTTCTAGATTTAGGGACAACCTCACGATGATAACCCGCTGCCATAGCCCATCGGACCAGAGCCCCGGTGTTGGTCCAGAAAAAGCCTTCTTTGATACAGTTTGCCCGCTTAGCAATGAGCAAGAGACAATGACTGGCCAAGATGTCCCAGGAACGAGGAGGCTGGTTGGCGAGGGAAGTAAGCCATGCTTCTGAAACTTCGACCCATTCTATAACATGGTCATGGGTAGTTTTCTGGCTGAATACGTCGATGCATACTTCTGGATGGCAACTAGCAGCGGTAGCGGCCACAAGAAGCATTTGTACGAGAAAGGAAGCCGAAGTGCTGAGCCGATCGGTCCAGTGTGCATTATATGCAGTGATAAAGGTTTGTATGTTCAGGACTCTATGGGTTATCTCATATCGGTCGATGTATGTCTGGACCAATACGTCCATGGTTGACTTTATAGGAATCAACTGCCTCAAAGTGTTTTCGTGCCCGGCGTCAGTTGATAGCGGGCAGCGCCGGTGTTTGGTGTTGGACGGAGCGTAAATCTCATCACGAAGGGTATTGATAGTAGGATTCTGGCTCTTGATCCTAAGGATGTATGATCGAAGCTCGGTAAACTATTACTCCTTAGACTAATGCTCTCTTTGATGCAGTGAGAACCTACCTGCTGGTAAAGGTTCAATGGATAGCTAAACCCGTAGAACTTTGTGGAACTCCCCTGACCTTCCAAGTGTGTCATGTTTACTTCCTGCTCGAAATGGCTCGGATGGCTGTTGCAAGCCTCTGTTGACGAATCGGATATACGAAGAGATGTTGTCGGGTTGTTGTTGGCTGGCTCCGAACCGCTATCAGCTAATAACCGGTTCACCGACAAAGGTCGTGCTATGTCTCCACGGTAGGTACACTCTTCGGCATTCCCGGCCTTTGAGCAACGACCGCAAGATGGAAGCTCTCTGCCGCACTTGAGCTTACGCTGATAGCACTGAATACAAGCCAGCGGAGGTCGTCTTTTCTTGGCCCCTGGTTTGACCACGCGTTGTGAGCTGCTTGATAGTCGATTCATTGTAATTGGTTCAATGTAACTAAGATAAAATATGGCATCCTTGACAAGTAAAGATGAAAGTGAGAAATTGCCGAGCCTATATCTTATATTCATTGGTGTGGCGTCGTCGGTTATCGGTCTCGGCATTTTCGGGCTCGGTGATTCCTGAGCTCGGCGATTTAAACCGCCTAAACATGGAGGCCTAGTCTAACTCATTCTAGCCCATTGTAAAGCACCTATTGATGATGCCTATGCGATCAGAAGATCTTTGCCTCTCCAGAGTCTGGGGAAATGAGGGGTTGCCTGGGGATTTGTATCTGGGTTGCAACATATATAAGTCTAGGCCAAACCGAGAGAAGGCTCCTTTAACTAATATCTTATCCTTCAATGAAAAATCTCGACTATCTTCATTGTAACTACACAAAAATGCCCCTAGCTGAAGATGACCCTTTGACAGCTTCCGTCATTTCCTCCTTCGGGCCCAACAGCTCTCCTAGAGCTCGAGAGATCTTGACGGGGTTGATCCGGTATCTTCATGCATTCTGTCGAGAGGTCAACCTCACTACAGAGGAGCTTTACATCGCCATTGAGGCTTTGAATAGGTCTGGTCAGATGAGTAACCCTGAACGGAACGAAACCTTGTTGATTTCCGACTGCCTTGGCGTAGAAACGTATGTGCTTATTTGTTACACTCGTACTTTCGTTCATAATCTCACTTTTACAATAGGCTGGTCGATGCTCAGACACAGAAAATGCTAGAGCAGGACAACGGAACCAACTCTTGCATTCTCGGACCGTTCTACGTCGCTGACCCTCCCCGATATAAGAATGGAGATACTATTATCCAGAAGTATCTCGGGGGCGAAGTCACATACTTCCATGGTCGAATCTTGGATGCCGATACCAATTTACCCGTTCCAGGTACGTCTAATCCATATTTGATTGCAAATTGCACAGTCAGCTGAATAGAATACATAGGTGCCTCTCTGAGCGTATGGGAGTGTGCGGTCAACGGTTTATATGATCAGCAGGATCCTGAGCAGCCATCCGGAAACATGCGTGGCATTTTCACCTCTGATGCAGAAGGTAAATATGCCTTTTACTGCATCAAGCCGGTTCCTTATCCTGTTCCTTACGACGGGCCCGCTGGGGATATACTCAAGCTTATGGACCGTCACCCCTACCGAGCTGGTCACATTCACTTTATGGTAACCGGGGAATCTTACAACCGCTTGATTACACAGGTTTTCCCGGATGACGACACTTACCTCGACTCCGATTCCGTGTATGCTGTCAAGTCGGATTTGCTTCTCACGTTCAAGCCTCATAACTCCAAGGCACTGGAAGGCAAGAGTGGTGATAAGGCGGACGTGAAGTGGGAAGTAAACTGGGATTTCAAGATCAAGAAGCAAAAAGTCTAGCAAAAGAGGCTTAGTTGATATATACAGAGATCTTTTTAGCTAAGTATTTGGTGGTAATTTGTGTGAGACTCAAGTATTCAACAAGACTATTTTGGTGGCAGTACAAATAACCTTTGCATCACCCAAGGAGAGCTATATTAATGTGGTATGAAGTCCGCGGGTAATACATAAGAGGCAAGGCAAGAAATAAACTATATCTGAATTAAGGTCGCTACATTTCACTGCTATACATAAAGATCACTGTCTGTTTTGGGTCCAGGTTAGATATTTAAAATATAAGTCAAGGGTCATAAATCTTAGGCGAAACTAGTATTAGATAAAGAGGGTAGGAATTTTAAGGTGCATTATTTGAAACACATATGTCATGAATGTCAAGAACGTTATCTATTACTAGTCTCCAACCTTCATATCAATATAATGTCAATCAAGACAACCAATGTTGTTGTTTAAAGTGATTGTGTAAGCTACAATATTTCTAACGGAAGAATTATAGTTTGGCAAATGCCTCAAGCTCAGTTACTGAACAAAGTCTCTCGGTCAATCTTATCCAGCAACTTCCCGTCACTGAACCAAACATCCATAGCCTTTGTCATTCCTTCAACATAAGCTCGAGGAGCATCATCTGACATGGCCTTAACAAGCAGGTCCTGTGACATTTCATTCGTATTATCCGCTCGCCCGGTAACCACCACCTTTGCCTCGTAATGACGAACAGCTAAATCCAAATCATCCGGATGTGCCTGAATTTCATGGAAGAGATCAAGGGCATCCAACATGGCCAGGTTCGCACCCTCACCAGCAAACCATGACATAACATGAAGGGAGTCTCCGATTAGTGTCAACCCCGGACGGTGGTCGTAACGGAGACCCAGGGGCATACGATACTGTGCACGGGGAGTCATTGTCGTGTCGACATTGCGAATAACATCTTGAAGGCGATGATCCCAAGTGTGAAAGTAATTAGTGATCAGATAGTCCGTCATCTTTTTCTGATCATTCCAGTCGAATGAGGGATCCTTGGAATGCCAATTCTCTTCGACTCGTAGACAAGGATAGACACGCACACTGTCATCTCCATTGCGCTGGATAAAGATCCCACTGCCTTCGGACAAAAAGAAGGAGGTGCCACGACCGATGAACTCTCCAAGCTCTGGGAATCTTTTGTCCACGTCAGAGATACGGCAGTCAATGACTGTGAGACCAGTATACTCGGGTGTCCAACTCGTCAAAAGTGGTCGAACCTTGGACCAAGTTCCATCAGCTCCCACAAGGAGATCAGTCGTCATCGGCTCTTGGGTTTCGAACACCAACTTGACCCGGCCATCATCTTGGGGAACTATATCAGCAACTCTGTGGTCCCATTTGATATTCTCTGGGTCGAGTGATTCGATGAGTATCTTGCGAAGTTTTGCGCGGTCTATCTCCGGTCGTCCATCTGCATCAGCGGTTGCTTGGTGGAATAACCAGGCGGCAGCCTTTTTGTCTCCAAAACAGTAGTCCTGGTCGTGGTAGCGAGCGTACTTTTCAAATTGCTCCTTAAGACCAGCTTCGAACAAAGCTGCTTGACCAGACTCTGGGTGAAGGTCGAGAGAACCGCCTTGAAAGCGAGAGCTAGTGGACTTTTCTCGCTCGAAAATGGTGAAGGGGATCGAATGGTATTGCAGTAGAGCCGCAAGGCTGAGACCAGATGGTCCTGCTCCAACAATAGCGATGTGCTTGGGCATAATGAGAAGTGTATAATTATTTCTATTGGAGTTGAACTGTCAGATTGTTGTTTTGTGAATCATTCATTAAAGCAGAAGAATATTCTAGGCCCCTTATATACACACTGAAATCTGGTCTCATATTCCGATGAACGGTCCCACCGTTGCGAGCTTGAACATCACACGAGGTGAGTCCCTCGTCAAAGACCAGAATACCGAATTCAGCGAAGGCGACGTCAGTGTCCCAAGCTTCATCTTTCAGGTATCTCTTCTGGTGTGTAAAATGATACCCGGTATCCGATGATTTCGGCCTTTTCGGCTTCACTTCTCCAAGCCTCGGCCTGTTTTATCTCGGCAAATTCTGTCCGACTAGAACTCCGAGGCTGTTGAGGAGGACGAATTTACATAAAAAGACGTCTTGTATCAAAATAAGGGCCATGAGCTATGCCAAAAGTCCGGACTTTTGGCATTCGTGTTCATCACCATGGAGAAACTCAAGCCACATATCGTTGTTGTCCCAGCATCCTTTGCCCCACCATCACTATACTCAGAACTAGTTCAAAGCCTCGGAAAATATGGGTTCAATACGACTGTCATCGACCTACCTTCTGTTGGATACCGTGACCTGCTGCTACCAGCTGCATCAATGGAGGAAGATGCCAAGCACATCAGGAAGACTACAATGAAACTAGCTGATGATGGTCATGAGATCATCTTGGTGATGCATTCGTACGGTGGTATATGCGGTACGGAAAGCACTGCCGGAGTCTCAAAAGCCGAGAGGCAGGCTATTGATAAACCAGGAGGTATAATTCATCTAATCTATATCAGCTCCCCTGTACCTGAAGTTGGAGAATCCGTCTACACCATGATGGGTGATAAAATGCCCCATTTCATGAAACACAAGGTAAGAGAAGATATTCTAGGAATGGGTTCATATTTAACGTTTGGAATAGGGAGATTACCTCACATCCGAGCCAGATGGTTGTGCCAGTGTCAATTTCTCGGACCTGCCTAAAACCGAAGGATTGGAGTACGCAAAGCAAATGACAGCACATTCAGCAGTGAGCTTTGCTGGACCGCTTCAAAACGCAGGGTACTTGACTATCCCCGTCGCATATATAGTTTGTGAGAAGGATGTCTCCGTGCCGGCTGCTGTCCAGAGATCTGTCATTGACATGATTTCCAAAAAGAGTGGCCGAGAAGTTATCGCGTTTAGTTGCAACTCTGGACACTTTCCCGTTATCAGTGCCCCTGGCGAGGTAGCCTCTTTTATAAGCACAATTTCTACTAAAGATAGTTGAGAGCAGTAATTTAGTACACATTTCTGAATTATTTACAACTTGTTTTAAAACTTGACCTACGTTAATGATAATCCTACCTATACTCGACTTTTAACCCTGTTATAGATAGGAATTACTATGAATTCTTTTCGAAGCAGCTATGCTTACCAGCGCAGGGCTCCTGGACTGCGGCTCATAATAAAAACTATATGAACCCCGATTCTAAAATTCTGTCTGTCAATATGTTGTTGTGTCTAAATCACTGCTCTTCCAAACTCCCCATGGACAAGCTCTCTCTAGCGAATGACATAATGGGTCTTGTGCGCCTATCAAACAGGTATCAAACAGGTGGAATCTACAGACGATCAGCCAAAGTAAATTTGAAATCAGTCTCCAATATCCGGTCCGAATATGCCGTGTATGTGCCGCGTATATGCCGTGTGTGTGCTAAGATTATGCCGAAAGGAATAGTCCGAGATAAGCTACATCTCACATTCGCTTTGTGACCCGATCCGATGCCTCCATTTCAAGGATTTCAAAGTGGTATAAGTTGATGATAGTGAAGCTACGACAACTACTTCCCTTAAAGTAGAGCTCAATAGATCAATTATACAATGACTGACACAACCACCGGCCTCCTCAATGTGGAGAATCTCTCTGGAAAGACGGTCATCATAACCGGTGGCGCAAATGGGATAGGAGCCGAGACTGTACGATTGTTCAACTCTCATGGATCGAATACTGTCATTGCCGACCTTGAACGCACTCGTACGGAGGCTGAAATGGTTATTCAATCATTGCAACACCCTAACTCTGCGATATTCGTTGGTGTCAACATTCTTATCTGGGATGAAATGAAAGCTCTATTCTCCCAGTGCATACAGCATTTCGGCAAGATCGACATTGTTGTAGCCAATGCCGGCATCATGGAGAGCCAAAGTATTTTTGATGTTGATAACATGGACGAGCAGGGCCATTTGCGCGAATCAACAGAGGGATTTCGCGTGATTGACATTAACCTCAAAGGAAGTATCAATAGTAAGTATATTTTACTTATAGTTGCTTCCGGATTTAATAAATTTCTATGGCTGACTTGTCGCTCTCTTGAAGCTTTGCGGCTTGCGCTTCACCACATGCGGCATAACCATCCTACTTCTGGTGGTTTGAGAGGATATGTGGTTCTGGTGACTTCTACATCAGGATACTTTGGAACGACTGGCGTAGGTGCATACATTACATCCAAACATGGACTCACTGGCCTACTTCGGGCCTCACAGAAAGTTGCACGAGACTTGGGCATCGGAATCAATGCTGTTGCTCCTTTCTTTACGCCAACGCCTACATTCTCAGCGTTGGCTGAAAAGTGGAAAGACTCAGGTCTCGAGGCAAATACTCTAAGGGACGTGGCATGCGCTATTGCCCAGGTCTGTGCAAAGGATGCGACCGGGAAATGCTACTTGGTACGTTGATATTTACCATTCTCAAGTCTTGACGATATTCTAATTTTAGTATAGATTGTTGGAGAAAAGTCGGTTGAAGTCGAGGATAGCAGAGACGCGTTGCTTGAAGAGTGGCTTGGTCTTGAAACGACTACCTTGTTACGTTCTGCAAATAAGCTTTTTGAGACCAAAGGTTATCCATTGCCGAGGAAGTATGAATAACTTTAATACTTTAATGAAAATTTTATTTACTTTATGTTTATATCCCCGAGCCGTTATATGCCAGGTAAATCTGTAACATGTTTTGTTTTCCTAGTTACAGTTGTCCCTGAGTTTCAGATTCAGGGTAGCTACCGAGGTGTTTTCTGGGGTCAGCAAAGCTTGGCAACCCTCCAGCATGGTAACCTCAAGTTGGGGACGAAAATCAGTATCCAATCCGAAGGCAAGATGGCCGAGCGGTCTAAGGCGCTGTGTTCAGGTTCGATTCGAACTAGTAACGATTCGCAGTCTCGAAAGGGGCCTGGGTTCGAATCCCAGTATTGTCAGATTCTTTTTGCCCGTTTACCAGAGTGACTATGACAGTACCATGTAGCTGACCATGGCTAGTTGTTGTGGCTTGAAGATTGGTGTACGTGAACGGACAAAGGGACAAGGGATGGTATACAGGGCGTTGAGTGGCTGTCAAAGCCCCTCAATGTCGAGTTCACGTTTTGTTATGGCATAAATATCATCACTAGTCCAAAAAGTAGTTAAATTACAATATGTCTAATCTCAATGGCTGATATCTCTTGAGCCGGAACGTCGAGTAAATCATCCACGTGCAGATGATGATTAAAACGCGCAACCCATAATCATTGAATTCAGTGCACACGTGCCTCAAAACAAGAATATATGGGGATGATTGCTTGGCGCCAATTAATTTCATTCCAACAAGCCCCTTGCACGCGCGGCGCTTTCGGATTTAGCAGTCACACATTGGACAGGGGACTTTATCTTAGCTCAAAACCTTGTTTTCCCCCCTCTACACCTTGTAAGCCTGACACTTGGTGCTTCATCTTTGTGTGAGAGATGCTGATGCCAAGACCCTCGAGGGTCATCCAGCCACAATTCCATGACGAAGATGCCAAGTCTACCTAGTACTTAAGATTCGCAGTGGCCACTTTATGTTTCTTTCATTCATTCAAACATCCCCTCTACAGTCTCTCACAATGATCTTCTCCAGTATAACTCTCCTCTCGCTGTTATCGGGCGCACTGGCCAGTGCTGTTCCCCAAGGAGCGAATACCTGGAAAACCTTGCCGTCTATTCCAGTTGCTCCCCGGCAAGAACATGGCGTTGTCGCACTCTCGGAAAAGACCCTTGCAATCATTGGTGGAATTGTTCCCAATCGCAAAGGCAATGGCTTTGAGACTACAGCTCTTATGCAGTTCTTCAACACGCGGTCAAATACATGGCGGCGATACGTCACTGAGGCGCCTGTCAAAGTTAATCACCCTAATGCCGCTGCAGTCAATGGCAAGATCTACCTACTAGGTGGACTCTCAGATATCGACAATGGTGCCTGGCGAGCATTTTCAGACTCATGGGTTTACAATCCCGATGTCGATGAATGGACGGAACTTGACCCAGTTCCTGAGGGTGAAGAGAGAGGCAGTGCGGCGATTGGTGTTTATGGAAACATTGTCTACATGGCTGGAGGTATGCGCACCTTGGAGCCAATTGGACCTGGCGGAGAACAAGATACCGTCGATTTTGTCTCTGCTTTCAACACCAAGACTTCACAATGGATCCAACTTCCCGCTGCAGCAAAGAAGCTCCCCGAAGGACGGGATCACGCAACAGCATCCATCGTCGGAAACAAATTCTACGTTCTAGGCGGTCGACTCCGCGGTCAACGCAACGTAAAAGACACAGTCTTTATTCTCGACCTTGAAAACCTAGAAGCAGGCTGGACTACTAGTGAAGGACGAATGCCAACTCCCCGCGGTGGTGCCGTATCCGGTACAATCGGCACCAAAGTCTATGTTATGGGCGGAGAAGGAAACGCCGCTCCCGATTCAGAGGGCATGTTTGACCAAATTGAGGTCTTTGATACAAAGACTGAAAAGTGGGAGGAGCTTGGTACTATGAAGCTGCCAAGACATGGAGGTGCGGCTGTAGCTATCAAAGGTGGCATTTACCTTCCCGGTGGAGGCATAACGGAGGGAGGTTCTCCGGTTGATACCCTGGATGTTTACTGGCCATAATCAGACGTCCACTGTTTTTTTTATATATATTTCTAGCGTCTAATGATTAATGATCCTAAACTATATTTTTCTGACTATTCTCGGAGTAGACCTTTTACTTTCTCCGATCCTCTGAAAAAGGCCAAGGCCACCAACATTGAAGTTACTGCCAGCGAAATACACCCAAAGCAGCCCCTTTCCAGGCAAAAAGTCACCTCCCATGCTGAAAAGGCTCGCAACCCAAGATAAAGAAACAAAGACAAGGGCTATATATGTTAAGCGCTTGGCATTGATAGCCTCTCGAATTGAACGCCTTGATTCCAAGATTTGAATCATTGAAGTTGCAACTGTGACGATCTGTTCAAAGGACTAGCTGTAGAGCTCCATCTACCGTTGCAAATATCGAATATCTTTAACAATGAACTTCCAGTGCTTTTATTTGGGCTCTTGATGTTGCCAATATTCAATGAACTCGCAAGTACTATCATCTTGTGCTGGCTCTGTTTGCTTCTGCAACGCCAGCGTTGAAGTTCGATGATATCGTCGTTGTGGAGCCTGGGGGCTATGTCGTTCATCGAGTACTCATAGTACTTGAAGTAGCGACTGATTAAATGATTGTATAAGTTCCATTCCCCAAGAATAATGCACACTAGATAATAAGCCAGTGCAAGGATAGTAGGCTGCGAGTGGTAGAGTGTCGAAGGATTTGTCTCGAAGTGATGGATCAAGCAGTTGAGAACAGAAGAGTTACCCCATGTCCGCTCACTCATCCCACTGGAGGGGTCCAAATAGAAATTTGGTTGCTGAAAAACTTCTAAACCTTCGTGCAGGCGTGTTACTGGATATGCAGTTCTCAATCCGTACTGGAGCGTTCCAATAATGTGCTTGATTGGAGGATCAACAAGAATCAGGCCTTGGAACTAATCAGTGTTTTGTTCCGAGGTTTACGGATGATCATTTACTTACATACCCACATGCCGTTCATCTTCTTAGTAAAAACTGAACAGCAGCACCGGGCAATGTTGTCAGAGCAGGTGGTAATGGTGCTTCTTTGATATCCTGGAAGCCTGTGATGACATGATTGGCAAAGAACAAAGGATCAATAGAAAGGAGCTCTCCGAGGAGACATACAAGATGGGGTCCAATATTCTCTATCAACACCAGCCGCGAAGAGATGAGAGGGTCCGCGCGAGTGACTCGAGAGATGTTGTTTTCAGATATCTTAACAAATTGAGAACTCAAATTCGACGAAAGGGATGTATCCAAAAGATAAACTTTGGCTTTATCACGACGTGGTTCGATGAAATATTCGACCAGTGGACCAAGAGAAGGGTTTGTCTGTGTCTGGCGGCGATCATAGCCCAAAGACGGGAGTCTACTCATCACTAGAAAGTAATTTAATCGTATAAACTGTGCAGGGATGTAGGCGGAAGCTGGGTTAAATAAGGAGGTCATGTATTTGGAACTCACATTTCTGCCCAACACAGGTTCAGATTGTCAATTTAGTGTAACCTTACCCTTGACCAGCAGACATCGTCAGACGGTGATTCCGATAAGTGGCAAGACGCGTGTTTGGGAGTGACATGTGTAACCTGTGATGGCAGAAAAGACAATACTGTAATCCTAAATGATAAAAATACTTAGCCAAGTTTAGGATAACTTGGTATAATTTAGGATAAACTTAGTAAATATTCTGACTACCTAGTTATTTTTGGCCACCTGATTCAGAGTCTGAAGTTGTCTGACACCCCAGGGAGGGCTTGTGCCTTGTTATTCAGTCAAGGCTGATTAGTAACTTGATGTAGTACGGTTTCAGGTCACATGGTATCTAGTGGCTGGGATGGGACGGCCAGCGGTGAGCCTCGAGATGGACAATTCAGACTCTCGCCAAGTCTTCTCCTTCTCTCAGTTGATCTCGGAGCTCTTCATCTACCCGCGGCTTCACTCAAGCACCATCTGTGGATTGAATCTGGTCTTTACCCTTCATCCATTCCGCTTCTATGGACACCTCCTGGGAAGCTGTCTCGGGGCAGCTATCCCCTCTTTGCCTCAACCGGAAATTATTCCCCCTCAACACCAAGCTCAATGGCCTACTTGGAAGTACCAGCCCGAAACAAGGCTACATCAAGGTCTTTGTCCAAGAAATATGGCCCAAAGTTGAATCCGACTATCGAGTAATGGCTGAAGAGATTGCAGCAGTATGTAAGAAAGGACTCGACAGCCGCTGCATACCTGCTTTTGTTGAACACCGTGTCAAGTCCCGCAAGTCCATCTCCAAGTCCCTAGAGCGCCGCGAGCTACACAGAACAAAGGAACGTAAAGGCCCCTACAAGAACTTTAGCAGCATCATCGACGACCTTCACGATCTTGCTGGCATCCGCCTCGTCGTTGACTATCCCAACGATCTCATAGCCGCTTCTACATTCGTCACCGAATCCTTTCAGCAAAAGAAAGAACCTAACATCTTCCCCGCAAACCGCGAGGTTGGTCGATCATGGAAAGTCTGGTTCGGAGGGTATGAATGCACAAACCATCATGTCACAGCAAAATATGAACAAGACAGCCCTCTTCACATCTACAACGACGTCATCTTCGAAGTCCAAGTAACCAGCCTACCAGCGAGCTTGTATAATAAGATCGCCCATCCTTTGCTATATAAGGATGAAGCTGGACCTCTTTCGCGCGGAGATGAAATTGTCATCGATCTTACCAGAGGCCTTGCACTATGTTATTCGCTCTGTATGTACTATAAAGCTGAAAAATTGGGGCAAGGACGAATAAATCTTATGCGGCAAGCATCTTCTGGGAGTAATTCTGATTCCAGCATCAACAATCTGGTCAAGATGTTGCCCAGTATCCCAGGACTGGACTTCGCGAGCCCCCAGACTAAGCTTATTCCTCGAGAGACATTTCAACTAGCTCTAGAAGGCTTGCCAACCCGCTCTGAGCACCAGACTCCCACTGCAGCTTGGGAGGCACTTCTGACGACACTAAGGTATGCTTCTCTTTACCGTCTGAGGACATGAAACTGACAAACCGTTTAGTCGGGAGATTCAAGAGATTGGCCAACCTCCAATTAGCCTTCCAACTGCTGGGAAAGCACGCTTTGATAGCGACGATGTACATACAAGCCCAAGATGCCTGGAGGGTACGCAGGCAACCGTACGGCGCCATATTCATGATTGGGTGAATAACGATCAAGCCGATACAATTATACTCTGGATTCATAGCCCGGCAGGAACTGGCAAGTCCACCTTGGCTAGGACAATGGCTGACGAGTTGACCAAGACCGGCCAGATTGCGGCGGGCTACTTCTTCAAAAGGGGAGATATGGAGCGGAACTACGCGTCTCGAATATTTTCAACTTGCGCAAGCCAATTCATATCTACAATCCCTCACTTTGAAGCCTCGTTGAGAAAGTCACTGAAAGCATCTCAGAATCCTGACATTGACAGTATGCGTCTTGATCAACAATTTGGCATCCTTCTTGAGACCCCTCTGTCAGAGATAGATCCCATACCATCTACTAAGCTTATTATCATCGATGCACTCGATGAATGTGCTAACCAAGATCGAATAAGTGAGATAGTCAGTCTGCTCTACCGGTTGAGGTTTCTGAAGACACTGCGTATCCGCCTTTTGGTTACCAGTCGTGACGAGTTTCCTGTGCGCAGAGCAATGGATCAACTACTGCATCATTCTTTGTTATTGGCAGCAGACTTTCGCAAAGATGCAACTTCAGATATTGAAGAGATACTAAAATACGGTTTTGCAAAGATCCGAAATGACACGGGCATCAAAGAGGAATGGCCAAGCAATGATCAATTCCAGGAGATACTCAAACGATCAACGGACCCATCTCCTTTATTCATATATGCAGCTACTCTCCTCCGATTTGTACATGACGGGACGCCTCGAAGCTTTCCCAAACGGCGTCTTGATAACTGGCTGAGCAAATGGCACCAAGAGTCTCCTGCGACACAGCTTGATGAGATGTATACAACAGTTTTTGAGAATCTTGATCGGGATAGTCAAACTGGCAAGCAGGGATACCTTACCAGTCTAGAAAAACGTGAGCTTCAAACGATACTAGGGGCTTTGGCGCTCGCAAGTGAAGCCCTGACAGTTGAAACATTGGAAGACATTCTGGCCCTGGAAGCAGGCACTGCTGAACGTTGGCTTCAGTCTTGTCACGCCGTGTTAGAGGTGCCGAAGGATTCTACAACCCCAGTAGAAATTGTTCACAAATCATTCAGCGATTTCATACTGACAAAGGAATCTTCAAAGAAAGGTTGGTTCAGTTCCAACGAAAGAGAACTCCACGAATATCTGGCAGAAAAATGTATCGAGTGCCTTGAGAAAAGACTGCGGCAAAACATTTGCAATATTCGAGACCCAGGTATATCAAGGACGGACATCAACCCAACTACGATCAAGAAGTACATTTGCCAAAGTCTTCAATATGCCTCGTCGCATTGGCACAATCACCTTCTCAAGGGTACTGGTGTGTCTTTTTGTACTCTATCTGTGCTCTTACTTCTTGACAAGCACTTTCTTCATTGGATCGAGTCCCTGTCGATCACCGGCCGGCTGGTATTTGCCGCCAGTGGTATTAACAGCCTGTATGCAGCCAGCATGGTACTATCATCAATATCTGTATGTCAGATGCATTTACTAAAATACTTTTAGAAGCTGGAAGGTCCATCTGTTCAAACCTCCTTTTTGAAAGATGCTCGACGGTTTTTCCTCAAACACTATGCCATCATTCAAGAGAGCCCCCTGCAAATTTACGGTTCTGCCCTCGTGTTCAGCCCAATGCAGAGCATAATTAGACAACGGTTCTGGAACGATCGACTGGCTGGCTTGAGAGATATTCGCGGCATGCCAAAGCACTGGAGTCCTTGTTTGAAGGAGTTCTCTATGGCTGAAAAGTGCGAGATTGACTCTATTGCCTTATCACCAGGCGGCGAGGTTCTAGCTGTTGCCTGTTGTACCAAGCAGGAATTGCGTTCTTCCTCTTGGATAGAGATGTTGCATACAGAATCAGGTTCTCGTCTCTGCAAATTCAACATGAATGACCGAGCATTGGCACTAACCTGGACTGAGGGTGCAGCTAATCTCTTGTCTTTATCAGCTCGTGGGGAGATCTTGGCCCATAACTTTTTTACAAACAGATCAAGCACCTTCGGACACTCGCCATATGCAAGTGACAGCAAATACGTTATAGCGGGCATCAATATATGTGGGATGGCGGCCTTGAAGGCAACCGAATACTCAATGGATAATAGTTACTCCACCGACATATTGTACACCTGGAATTACCAAACAGGAGAAACTTTTCGATTGATGGGATACACGTCAGCAACAGTCGAGAGCATGACCGTCTCTCCAAATGACTTTCAAATTTCTATAGTGCTTGTGGATCGGTACATCAATGCGCCAAAAAAATCAGTCCAAGTGATGGACGTCAGGACTTGGTCATGCGACTCCTACGTTACGGTTGGTGACAGTCACTTAGATCACATCCCAAGGAACCTTGTATACTCACCTGACGGGGAACGGCTTCTTGTTCAAACTCAATTCCATTTGATGGTACTCACTTTTCAAACCAAAGAACGTGAGAACATGACGGTATTCGGGGATGCATACGGTCAAGTCATGGCATTTCTACCAGATGGCGAAAGCGTTATCTCGAGATACTCTGATTGTTTGAGGATTTTGGACATGAAGAGACTTGGAAGCGCTTTTGTGTACCGAATACGATCAACAAGAGCAATCGAGGATCTCGTTCGTGTAAACAAAGTTGCAATCTCCCCAGACGGTCGTTTTTTGGTATCCGAGGACGAGACTGGCCTACGCCTCTGGCTTCTTGCAGAAGGGAGGTATCAGAGAGAGTTGTCACTCCCTCGCGATACTATTGTGGGAACTGATGATGTCGAGGTGCTTTGCTTCTCTGCAGACAGCGAGGCTCTGATGGTTTGTGTCAGGAACATGGTCCAAATATGGATAACAGGGCAAATCGAATTTTCCGAGTCGGAGCGTCTGGCTACCAGCATACTGCAACCACATCTCATGATCTACTCGAACGGACTTGGTTTGAAAAGGGCTTTAAACCCAGAAGCCTGGAGGCCTGAATGGAATTTGAGTAAGATCAGAGCATCATGGGCCAATGGAAGACTGGTGGCGGTTTATAACCTCAGTACTGTCGAGGTTTGGAAGTTAGGCCCCGAGATTGAACGTCATTTTCTCTTCACAACCCCCGAGAAACAGCAAATCATGGCAGTAGCACTTTCAGCAAATGATAAGTACTTATCCGTGGCCTATGATGAGATTGTGAAGGTTTGGGGCCTAGTGGACAGCACTCAGACGAATCATCTCACGACAATCGACCAAGCCGTAGCGATGGCTTTCTCTCCAGACGGATCCATCCTGGCTTTCTCTTCATTCCATACTATTTGGATCTGGACTACCATGTCGTCCGAGACCCCCAGATACCTCTTCCAGCATGAAATATCTCGATCCTCAATCCCACTGTCGCCGGAACAGTTTCCCACTCACCTTCCATCGCTGGTTTTTGCCTCAAAATCCAACACCTTGGCCTCGGCAATATCTTACCCTATCCCATCAGTCATCGTCTGGAACGAATCTAGCGGCCTCAGGATTCTTGACACGAAGCTGCGCGATGGGGGCTATTCAAGCCTCTCATTCTCTCAAGATGAAACATATATCTATCTGACGGGTCTTATGTTTCTAGATTGCTATCCCATCTCAGTGATTCCTGACGTTGCCTCCCCGGGTTCAGATAACGAAGCAAGGATATCATTTGACGAGGAGTGGATATATCGCAACGGGCAGCGATTCTTGAAGTTTACGCCGATATCATTTGACAATGAGGCACGGAGACGTAGCAACGGGCAGGCATTCCTGGAGTTTCCGCCGAGGAAGTTGACTCATATTTCCTACCGTAGTAATCATCTTGCTGTGGTGGATAAAGGGAGGTTGTTGTTGTTTAACTTTGAATAGATGCATGGGTTTAGGTCTCATACGGGATTTAATTTTGGATACCTTTCTAGAGGAATTATTCTCTTCTGACTATATCTCACATGGCTTTCCGACCAACTCGAGCTCCCACGTTGGTTGGTCCGCATAATGTTATGATTGAGCCTGACATCTTGGACTTATTAGCTCGTCCTTTGGGATCAGAAGACTTCATACCTTGAATAAGGGGATAAAAATAAACTAATAAAAAGTGTCCCTAAAGTATCCTAAGCTTTACCTAAGCATTTTTATTACTTAGGAT